>JAYMSP010006202.1:0-12099 GCA_036897095.1 Plantago elongata | reverse complement strand
GGTTGTTGTGCTACTCAAATTTTATGGATACAACAACAACTCAGAGACTATGGCCTTAATGAAGAGAAAACTCCCATGTTATGTGACAACACAAGTGCTATTGCGATTACTCAAAATTTAATGTTTGATGCTAGAACTAAGCACATTGATGTTAGACACCACTTCATCAAAGACCATGTTGAGAAAGGCAATATAGAGATTCTAAAGGTTGGCACTGAAGATCAACTTGTTGATATCTTCACTAAGTCACTCTAGGAAAGTAGATTTTTATCCTTGAGACATAGTCTTGGGTTAATGGGAATGCCTCAGAACTAAAAAGTTCTAAGTCTCTAAAAGAGTTGGAAAGGAACAGGGAAAAGGAAGGACATGATTCTGAAACGGGTATTCGGAAAGCCTATCTTATAAGAAGGATGTTAAGGTTTCTGAGACTTATGACTCAGAAAGCCTTCAGTCTTCTGGAAAGGTAGATCCAGAAAGACAGGTTGGTATATAGTCCATAAGTATACAATTCTATAACTCAAATACTATGGACATGTCATATATCTAATAGAAATTTCTGAAACAGGAATTCGGAAAACCATTTAAGACATGAAGTATGTGAAAACCAGATCATGCAACATTGTACATATTTCTGAAAGTGAAATGTCTAGGTTTTTTTGTTATTACCATTTTTATGATAAGTAACATAAAATAAGACCTTCTTTCTGAAATGATAAGTCGAAAGGTTTTCAGTTATCACACACTAACAGTGACTTATGGATATAAGTTGCCAAAATTCATTAAGTGGACACATAAACATTTGTTGATTGAAATCATTACAAGATATTGAACAAGAGCCCTTGATGAGTAAACATTTTAATCTCAGCGGGTGAGATTAATTCTCGACAAGTAATGCCTGTTGAGAAAACAGTCATGGCCACAATGCATTTGATGCAAAGTAGAAATATATACCACGCTGATGCAATGTACACAGTTACCCATACAGATCTCTATACATATGATGTATTTATGTATTTTATCTTGCTATATATGAAGGATTCTAGTAAGAGACAAACACTTTTACCAAATTCAAAATTTCATCTTGCATCAAAATAGCAAAAACTCTCTAAGTTTTCTGCAAATTTTTCTACTAATTTTTTGAGTATTGCTTAGTCTTTTGAAAAGATAGACTAACATTTCTCGAATTTGAGCACTTCTTCTCTAATCCAACCCAGAAACTCTATATAAGAGATGGCACCCAAAAAGACCTCATCCAAGAACTCAGCTGCAACCACTTCTTCTGCTGAAAAGCCATAAGAGAGGGTTTTGCAAGTGTTGAACAAATGCCTCCTGGGTAATTTCAACCCAGAGGACTGGACTTCTAGCCTCACAATGAATTGGGGAGCGCACATGGTGAAGTAGTACTTAAATGTGGCTATCTCTTCCACTCCGGACAGGAACTTGATTGCGAAGATGCTATCCAAGGCACACATCAAGAAATTCCTCTGTGCCGCACCTACTTGATTATCTCCAGTTGATGTCTTAGAGTTCTATAAGTCATCCCAATTCTATACCAAGACAGTGAACAATGTCGAGGAAACGGTCATTCTATCGAAGGTTCAAGATGTAGAAATACATCTTGATTGTGATGCTTTTTGAGAAATCTTCCATCTCAGAAATCGTGGGACAACATGGGAGATTAACACAAAAGAAAAATCTCTGAACACTGTAGTCAGAGTGTTGTATGAAGAAGCAGCAAATTATAAGATAGAGGACTGCCCCTCATCTTTCATATTGGGAGACATCAGGACCAGACACCTGTTTGAGCACTGGAACGTGTTTGCCAGCATCCTGCATAGATGCTTGGATGGAAACAAATGTGGCATTGACCAAATAAGCCTGGAGAGGTGGATGATAATGGCCATTCTCCTGAAGGAACTGACGAAGAGAGATAACCTCTTCAATTGGGGGAAGTATTTGTTCATGAAGTTTGTGAACAGGGTCAATGAGTTTGAGACTAAAATCGTCAAAGGTCGTGCAGAAACCAAGTCTAACATGCACTATGGTCTTAAAATTTTCTACATTTTAGAGAAATGTGGAATTGCTCTCAGAGAGCAACTGGACATTCAAGTGACCAACACTATGTATTGACATGCTCATGAGGAAGCACTGAAAAAGGTTGCCAAGGATGAAATGGTTTCTCAGAGTGAAGGAGTACCTATAGAAGAGGTACATGGTGAGGTCCATATTGCAAAGAAACCAAGGACCAATAAACATAGGTCAAGGAAGAGGATTCAGCTTGTCATTAATGACACTCCTCAACCAGAACGGCAACACAAGATGTTGAAGCCCAGAGGCCCCTTCCAGTCTAGAAGGACTCCAGTTCAGAAAGTAGATCCTTGAGCATAGACAATATGCCAAAGTTGTCCGTAAATAAACACAACCAGATCGACGAGTCTTTCACAGACTTTGAAATGGATTCTGATGATGATGTGCCATTGCAGTTGGTACTCAAAAGATCAAGGATGGAAACTCATGCTGGAGCCTCTAGCTCAGCTTCACTGCCTCAGAAAGCCAAGGTTGCAGAGGATGCAATCCCAGAAGAGGTAGTAGAAGATGTCACACCCCAACAGGCAGATGAAGGCTTTGCGGTTGTTGACAGAATGATGGAAGATACTGAAATTGCTTCCACATTCCAGTTGCCAGCAAACTTTATTGCTAAAGAAATGCATCAGCGCAGGTTCCTCAAACATATGAGACGGGAACTCAGAATGTTCAAGGAGAGGAAAGGTTCGAAGTACCAGAAACTTCAAGCCATGGAATGTAAGCCAACGTGCCTGAAGATTCACTGGTAGCAAAAGTGGTTTGTATCTAACTTTTTAAACATTTTCACTGATTAACTTGTTACTCATAAGCTTCATTTGTTACAGGCTTTCATGGATACCACAGAGCAGGAGGAAGACACTGCACCCACCTCTCTGAATGGAGGACAGGTTCCTTCAACCTCCTATGTACAAGAAACACAGCCTGATGTTCAGGTAATAAATTGTCTCTGAAAAGAAACAATTTCATTCTAAGAAAATTCTTGTATATGTCTTAACTCCAGTGTCTCTGAACTTGCAACAACTGAGAAAGAAGCTGAAGTAGTGGATCCACTAAAAGTCCAAGAAAATCTAGAGGTTGAAAAGCCTTATGAAGAGATTGTTCCTGAGCCTTCTCTAGCGGATGTATGTAAAACAGGAACATTAACTTTCTGAAATTCTTGAACTTTTCAACTTGCTTAATCAAACTTCTTCTTCGAATAGGTTCATTCTGAAGAAAAGGTTGCTGAGGAAAACTCTTATCTTTTTTCACACCGATATGTAACCAATCTCTAAGGTTTGATTTTTTTTCTCAGGCTCGAGTAGAAATAATGGTTCAATAGGATGCAACTACTCTTCTAGCTGCGGTATCTGAAGCACCAATTGCTCCAGAAGTGCAAGTCAATGAGCCTAGTGTGGACACACAGGTATGCTCAGAAACTTAAACATCTCTTAAGTAAGTTTGAATAAAACTAACTTGAAACCTTTCTTTCAGGCTCAAGTGTTACCAGTAATCGATGTTGAAGCCACACTCGATCTGAAGAAAGTCTTCCAGACAATCACCCTGAACAGACATGTTAAATTCTTTAAGCAATGGCAAAAGGTCAGAAAAGCTGATATGTCTGAGCTAGCCATGGTGATTGATCATCAAGAGACAAGGGCAAGAGCTTTTGATCTGGAAAATTATGTTCATGCTATACTCCCAGAGTACAATTTTAAGAACTCATGAACAAAGATTTTACTTACAATCTTGGTAAGAAGCTGATGAATGTCTTCAACACTGTTGATGAAGTAACCAAGCGGGAAATGGCTCTGAATCCTGTGCTGCCCCAAAAGCTCAAAGTTTACCCCTTTGAGTAAGAGGAAATGAATGGGCCGATGATTACCTTTCCTGAGATAATAAACTTGGTATCCTATGAAGAGGAGGAGTACGATGAGAATGATGTCGAAGACTTCTCTGAAGATCATTCAAAAAGAGGTTATGATGATTCTAATGATCATTCTGATGAAAATAATGATGATAGTCCACCAGGGACAGGTGGAATGGCACAAGGAGAATGTTGATCCAGATAACGACAAAGGAAAAGACTAGAGGAGGGGGGGGGGTGAATAGTCTTTTCAAACTTTCATCGATAAACAGTCTTTCCAGAAACCTTGGGGGTCTATGATACTTAGATTCAGAGAGTGGAAGACATTAAGCGATAGATAAACGTAAATGTGCTTTGCAATAATAATGTCTGTGTATGTGAAGATGGAATGTAAATGCAATAAGTAAATAAAACATCATCTTATAGTGGTATCTGGAGGTGGTGTAATGCTCCACCTAATCCACTTCGGCCTTTCTCAGACCTGAAATTCATTAGAACATATAATTGAGTTCACCTTACAATATATCATATTCAGAGATCCCTACAACCAAATGGTTCCCAACCAAATGTTCCCTGAGTTGTTCCCTATCTTTAAAAGCCAAGTACTTCCTGTACTCAAGATAACCTCAGAGCTTTTCCTTGATTTCCAAAACATTGTACTTCCTGTACTCCACGCCTTGATGGTGTTGGTTATATGATTGTTATCAGGCTACTCATTAAATAACTTTTCAGCTATTTATCCAGAGAGTTGGAGAAGTTATCACAACTTAATATACTTCTTCATTATATGGTAGGATTCTCCTTTCTGACCCAAGCGTTGATATATGTTCTGGAGAATGAACTTCAGAAAAGGTATCTGAGTGTTCAACTCTTTCACAGATAATCAAGCTCTTATTAAGGATTAGGACACATAGAACTACTAGTAATTCTTCGAGCTGTATTGTCGCAACTATAAGCTTGGAGAATTGTAGTATGAATGCTTGAGAGAATACTTGCTTGATATGAAAGTATGAGTGTAGTTCGTATGTGTGCATTTCTCAGCTTCTAAGTGTTGATATTTATAGATGAATTTGAGAGTCGTTCGAATAGTATCCGTTAGAACTTCTCAGAATTCAATTCGTTGATATCTCGAAATGAGTACTCAGAAGTCACTATCTCATTTTTTAGAGAGGGCTTGCTGGAACGACTTTTCAGTCGGTATACTTAATACACTGTATTATTTCTTGTCCTGTAGTCTCAACGGACACATGTGCCTTTCTGAAAGCTAGCATGCTCCTTGACTCAATAATGACATATCTCCAGAGAGGTGTCATGTGACACAAGCACTATACAAAGGCTTTCGGAACATAGTCTTTCTGAGGAGACTAATCATTTATGTCTTCATCAAACTTGCGCAATCTTGAGTCTTCAAATCTTCGATTAAAACTCCATTGTTAGGATCCTTCTTGATGTCCTTCTCAAAATATAAAATTACATTTAGAGACCTAATAATCCAATTACAAGTTTAACTGTACTAAAGATAAGTCATATGGTGATTGATCAAAAATACTAACAGATATTCTTAACAAATTTCCCCCTTTCCTGATCAGTTAACCATGACTATCTTAAAGTCCTATTACAAACATGGAAGTGAAAACAATCCACCACTTAATCATTTCAAAAGATATTCAATTAGATAAATTCAGTGCAGAAAGTAAACATCAAACAAATCATAAGAAGTGATCTTTACTGACAAGTTATCTTCTTATACAAATGTATTAGAAAGAAATACAGTCAACAACATTACAAAATACTAAGTTAATTAGGACAACAAGAGAGTCCAAGCTCCAAGTAAGCATCCTAATGAACTAGTCTTCAAGTCTTCAAGAATAACTTAGGTTCAGAAACCTTAAGTTCTCCAGCATTAACATCTTCTTTAGCATCTTTTGGATCAATGGGGTTCAACCCTCTTGCAGTCTTCAACATATTCATAAAGTAGCCTTCTGACAGAGAGCTCTGTAAATCTCTTTGTAAGCTTTGTCAGGGTCTTCGTGTTTTTCCAGATAGTCGCTTTTAGACTTAACGAAGTTCTTGACCCAAAAGTATTTTCCCCACACCCAAGCAAGGTTGATCTTTAACAATGACAACTCAAAATACTTGTAAATTTCTTCACAGTATGCAATGTATCAAGATATTGATCCCTTTTCATGTAAAATGACTCATAGGTTTTAACACCTAGTTTTTTCTGTTTGCTGAGAGTACCATCTAGCTTTTTGGTTTTGTTTACATCATTTGGCTTTGGATAAGGACAAATTTCATCCAATGGCTTCTTCATAGCCCCAGTCCTTACATGAACCTCAAAATTAAGCCACTTGTGAGTATTCTTTGGATTAAGCAGAGTAGGCTTGTTGGTTCTACATGCCATCATTTGCATATAGATAGAATCTGGAAACTTCATATTTACTAATAAATGTTGTAGCTCAAGAATCCAGTATCCATTCTGGAGATGTATGCATCTGTAGGATGATTGACTGCATTAATCTTGACATACTCAATCTAAGCAGCAACTGGTCTTTCTTCTTGTTCTTTCTCTTGAGCTCTCACAAACTGCATGTTCCTACACATTCTTTTGTTCAGTCCTTTCCCGAGTTCTACTTGCTTTATGGGGTTTTTGCTGGAAGATCCACCTTGAATTGACTTGGTGTTTCCAGAAGGAGTTCTTCCATTTTCAGCCAGAGGAGGTTCAGATAGGCTTTTGACTCTTCTTCCCTTCCTGTGAAGTGGATGCTCATCTCTGTCAGTCTCATCATCATCGTTGTAGTTCCTGAGTGGAGACTTATAGGCTTCCTCTTTATCCTTAAATTCTCTTCTTCTTTTTCTTCTTCAGAAGGCTTAATTCCTTCAGATATAACAAGAGCCTTGGAATCCCTAGTTATCATACTTCGTAGCCTTGTTCTTGGTTCTTCAGAAGGCATGTCCTTATCTGGAACTTGACTTGTGGAGGGGATTTGTTTTCTCTTCCTTCATCTACCGTTTTGGGTAGTTTTCTCTTTCCCCGTAGTCAGGAGTGACAGACTCAAACTAACGTAAGAGTGAGACAGAGACTCAAAGTTCTGCTGCAAGTTATTGTGCACCTGGACTAGCTTCTGAACTTCCTTTATGAGCTCTACATTTTCTTGAAGGAGTGTCTGCTCCTTTTGGTTTAGCTCTTCCACTGGATGCAAGATAGACTCAGCCTTCAGAACAACATATTGTGCTTCATCAAGTGCTCTGTTGGCATTGTTGCAGTCTTCATCCCGAACCATGCCTAAGTCTCTCTGAGACAAAGCTATGCTAGTGGCTCTATGCAGTAGGAGCTTAGCAACTGGATTAAGGAAAATAGGTACATAATCGAGTACCTGGGAATTTTGAGCAACTAATTCATTCTTGAGTGCTTGAAACACTGTACTTATTCCGAGGAATTTTCAGTCTTTGGAAGTTACGGCTGGGGATGAGAAGATATGTGAAGCAAGAAGTGATCTTTTTATGTGAGATACGTTCAACTCGTCCTCTTCTGGTGCCAATCCTTGTGTTTCATAATAATCATCAGTGCTCAACATAATTGGTTCATTGTGAGCAAGCTCAGCATCCTTTTGCCTTTTCCCTTTGATGTTGGCTTTCTGAGAATATGGCTCAGATAGTCTATCTGATGCAGCCTTCGCATCTTTCTCAGTATCATTAGTCACCAAAGCGTCCAACTCTGCAGCCGTGACTTCGATATCTTTCTATACTTTAGCTTTTCTTCAAGAAGTGATTTCTCCTTGAGATTCTTTGCCTCAATTGTCAGCAATTGGGCTTGTTGATACATCTGACTAAGCTTGATCTCTTCCTCCAATAGCTCTCTCAGTCTTGTGACTCTAGCTTCAACAACCTTTAGTTCCTCCAATAGCTTTTTGTTCTCGTTGTTGATCTTGTTGGGATTGGCCATCTTGATTTGCTGGAGGTGGTGATTGATTTGATGTTGGTAGATACCATTAAGAAGAATACTCAGCAGTTGGAGTACCTATTTGTGCTTCTCCTTGTCCCATTCCACCTGTCCTTGGTGGACCATCATTATCATTATCTGAGTGATCACTGTCATCACCTTCACCTCTTTCTGAACGATCCTCAGAGGAGTCCTCCTCTTCATTGGATACCAAGTTGATTATCAGGAAATTTAATCCACTGCCCATAACTTTCTCTTACACAGAAGGATATACTTTGAGCATCTGTGGCAGCACAGGATTCAGAGCCATTTCCCGCTTGGTCGTTTCATCACCATCATTGAAGGCGCTCATCAGCTTCTCACTTATAGAATAACCAAAGTCTTCATCCATCATCTGGTGAAAGGAGAACTCTTGGAACGAACCATGTATGTAGTTCTCCAGATCAAAAGCACGTGCCCTCCTTTCTTGATTGTCAATCACCTTGGCAATCTTCGTAAGATCAGCTTTTCTGAGCTTTTGCCATTGCTTAAAACATTTGACATGTCGATTCAGGGTGATTGTCTGAAAGACTTTCTTCAGATCGAGTGGAACTTCCACGTCGATTACTGGTAATTCTTGAGCCAGAAAGAAATTATTTCAAGTTAGTTTTATTCAAACCAACTTGCAGTTATCTGAGCTTGAGAGAAGTTATAAGTTTATGAGCATACCTGTGTGTCAACACTAGGGTCGTCTACTTGTACTTCTGGAGTAATTGGTGCTTCAGATACTGGGGCCAGAGGAGTGACAGATTCCTCTTGCTCCATTCTTTCTTCTCGAGCTCGAGAACAAAAATCAAACTTAGAGATTGATTTACAGAAAGATGTGAAAGATAAGAAGTTCTGATAATTCACTTACTTCCAAGTTAGGAAGCTCAGAGACTTGTCTTTTAGAAACCTGAGTGGCTTCTGGCATCCTTTCTGGAGACTTGGCTACTACAACCTGGTCTATCTCCATAGGTGCTGTGGAGGTTTCTAGAGATTCCTCAGCTACCTTTTCTTCAGTAGAAACCTATTCCATGAATAAGTTTGATTCAGAAGTTTGAATAATGTTCAAATGATTCAGAAAGATAATGGTCCTATTTTACATACCTTCGCTATAAAAGGCTCAGGAGAAATTTCTTCAGAAGGCTTTGCAACCTCTAGATTCTCTTGGACTTGTGATGTTTCCACCACTTCTGCTTCTTTCTCAGTTGTTGCCTGTTCAGAGACACTTGGAGTTAGATATATACAAGAATTTTCTTAAGTATAAAATTGTTTCTTTTCAGAGACAAATGTTACCTGCACATCTGTTTCTTGCATAGTAGAGGTTGAAGCAACCTCTTCTCCAGTCAGAGGGGCGAGTGCAGTGTCTTTCCCCAACTCTGTGGTCTCCATGAAAGCCTCTAACAAACGAAGCTTATGAGTAACAAGTTAAGCATAAACATATTTAACAAGTTAGATACAAACCACTTTTGTTATCCGTGATTCTTCAGGCATAATGGCTTCCGTTCCATGGCTTGAAGTTTTTGGTACTTCGAACCTTTCCTTTTCTTGAACATTGTGAATTCCCATTTCAGAAGTTTGAGGAACCTGTGTAGATGCAATAATTTCTTTAGCAATGAAGTTTGCTGGCAACTCGATTGTGAAAGCAATGTCAGCATCTTCTATCAATCTGTCAACATTCACCAAACCTTTCTTCGTCATATTGGTGTGTGACTTCTTCATCTGCCTTTTCTGGGATTGCATCCTCTACAACCTTTGCTTTATGAGGTAGTAAAGCTGAGCTAGAGGCTCCACCATGAGTTTTTTTTCTTAATCTTTTGAGAGCAATGAGAAGTGGCACATCATCATCATCAGACTCTATATCGAGGTCTGGTACTGATTCATCGATCAAATTGTGCTCACTTACAGAAACCTCTGGCATGTTGCCTAAGCTCAAGGATCTCCTATCTGAGTTGGAGTCCTTCTGAACTGGAAGGGGTCTCTAGGCTTCAACTTCCTGAGTTACCCTTTCTGGTTGAGGAGTTTCTTCAATCACAAGATGAATCCTCTTCCTAGACCTTGGTTTGTTGGTCATTGGCTTTTTGACAATTGGGACTTCAACCTGTACCTCTTCCCCCGGTACACCTTCGCTCTGAGCAACCAACTCATCATTGGTTACTTGCGTCAAGGCATCCTCATATGCATGTCTATACATAGAGTTGGTCACTGGGATTTCCGCATGCTCTCTGAGAGTAACTCCATATTTCTCCAAAATGTAGCAAATTTTCAAGCCATAATGCATGTTGTCTTTGGTATCTGAACTGCCTTTTTAACAACTTTGGGCTCAAACTCATTGACCCTGTTCACAAATTTCATCAACATATACTTCCCCCAGTTAAAGAGGTTGTCTCTGTTCTCCAGCTCTTTATGGAGAATGGCCATTATCATCCATCTCTCCATGCTAACTTGGTCAATGCCTCCTTTGTTCCCGTCCAAGCATCTATGCAGGATGCTGGTGAGCACATTCAAGTGCTCAAACAAATGTCGAGTCCTGATACCTTCCAGAATGAAAGATTAGGGGCAGTCCTGTATCTGGTCATTAGCAGCCTCTTCATATAGTATCTTGACTAATATATCAAGTCTTTTTCTCTTGTGTTTATCTTCCATCTTATCCCATGGTTTATGAGACGAAAGATATTGCAGAATGCATCACAATCAAGATGTATTTCTACACCTTGAACGTTCGATTTGATGAACGTTTCTTCAACGTCATTCACAATCTTGGTGTAGACCTGTGAAGAGTTGTAAAACTCTAGGACATCAACTGGAGATAATCCAGAAGGTGCGGCACAGAGGAATATCTTCATATGAGCCTCTTTAATCATCTTCATAATCAAATTCCTATCAGGATTGGAAGTGATTGCCACATTCATGTATTGTTCCACCATGTGCACTCCCCAATTCATTTTGAGGTTGGAAACCCAATCCTCTAGGTTGAAATTACCCGACAAGCGTTTGTTCAACACTTGTAAAGCCCTTTCTTCTCCTTGCTTTTCAGCAGAAGAAGCGGTTGCAACTGAGTTCTTGGATGAGGTCTTTGTAGGTGCCATCTTATATATAATTTCAGGGTAGGATTAGAGAAAGTGTGTTTGAATTCGAGAAATGTTAGTCTATATTTTCAGAAGACTAAGCAATACTTAGAAGATTAGCAGAAAACTTAGAGAGTTTTTGCTATTTTGATGCAAGGTGTAATTTAGGATTTGGTAAAAGTGTTTGTCTCTTACTAGAATCCTTTATATATAGCAAAATAAACTACATCGATAAAACATACATATAGATATTCGTATGTGTAACTGTGTACATTGCATTGACGTGGTATATGTTTCTACTTTGCATTAAATGCATTGTGGGCCATGACTGTTTTCTCAATAGGCATTTCTTTCCGAGAATTAATCTCACCCGTTAAGCTTAAAACTCTTTATTCATCAAGGGCTCATGTTCAATATCTAGTAATGATATCAATCAACAAATGTACCTGTGTTCACATAATGAATTTTGGCAAGATATATCCAAGTCACTATCAGTGTGTGTGATACCAGAAAACCTTTAGACTTATTATTTCAGAAAGCAAGTCTTGTTCTTATGTTACTTATCATAGAAATGGTAATAACACAAAAACCGAGACATGTTTGACTCTCATAAATATGTACAATGTTGCACTATCTAGTTCTGACATACTTATGTCTTAAATGGTTTCCTGAATTCCTGTTTCAAAAATTTTCATTGGATATATGACCTGTCCATAGTATTTGAGATCTAGCATTGTATACATATGGACTATATACCACCTGTCTTTCTGGATCTGCCTTTCCAGAAGACTAAAGGCTTCCTGAGTCATAAGTCTCAGAAACCTTAACATCCTTCTTATTAGATAAGCTTTCTGAATACCCGTTTCAAAAACTTGTCTTCCTTTTTGTCTTGATCCTTTCCAATTCTTTTAAAGACTTAGAACTTTTCAGTTCTGAGGCATCTCCATTGACCCAAGACTAAGTCTCAAGGTTAAGGACCTACTTTCCTGGAGTGGCTTAGTGAAGATATCAACAAATTGATCTTCAGTGCCAATCTTTAGAATCTCTATATTGCCTTTTTCTACATGGTCTCTGATGAAGTGGTGTCTAACATCAATGTGCTTAGTTCTTGCATGGAACTTTGGATTTTGAGTAATCGC
>JAYMSP010006201.1:0-12102 GCA_036897095.1 Plantago elongata | reverse complement strand
ATAATATTTTTTAATAATTATTAATATTTTATTTTAATATTTTAAAATTTAACGTAATATATATATTAATTTTTTTTATTTTCGGTATGTTGTGAGTAGAGCGAAAGAACTTGAATAACATTAAGAAGTTTAGAATAATTTCATGTCGACCACATTAGCTGAAGGGCAATCGTAAAAGTTTCTTGCCACTCATCGGCTACCAAACCTCCCTGTTTCACGGCGGCCATTTCCCTACACAATCCTCCGTTTTCATCAACCACTCAGCTTATCCCCAATTTCTAGCTTTTCCCTAATTTCTGAGCATGTCTGATCGAAGAAAAGTAAATAAAATAATTACTAGTATAAAATTAAGGGGCAATTTTAATTGAAAAATATTTTTGTACCATTTAAATGGACATTTTACATTTCTCAATTCAAATCCTTCCCCATCAGCCATAAGAGTTTTAGAATAATTTCATGACCACCACAGTCAGTTGGTGGGCAATCGTAAAAGTTTCTCGCCACTCGTCGGCACAACCAAACCTCTACGTTTCACGGCGGCCATTGCTCTACACAATCCTCCGTTCTCATCAACCACTCAGCTTTTCCCCAATTTCTGCATATTCCATGGCCGATTTCACTTCCAGGTCAGTCATTATCACACATTTCATTTTTCTCTAGTGCTTCTGCATTTTTTATTCCTTCGGGTAATTGTTTCAGTATAACCAATGCTCTCTTTTTAGCATTAACTTAGAACTTGGAATGTTTATTAAGCGTTGTTCATTTTGCAGTGCTTCAATTTTAGGTCAATCCAAGTGCGATCAGCCAGGCGGGGAAACCGATGTTTCCGTTACCAATTACGCTGAGATTATTGTGATTCGTCATGGCGAAACGGAATGGAATTCTGATGGAAGAATTCAGGTTTTCGTTTTCTCTGTGATTTTTATTTGCTCTAATGTTTGTTAGTTAGGTTTATGGTTATCCTGTGATGTACTTCAATTGTACAATTGCGAACTGCCGAAGAAGTAATGAATTTAGATAGGTGATAGTGCGATTAAGTTCTATGATTCTACATTAAATTGTACAATTGCGAATTGCCAATGAAGTATGGGTTTCAATAGGTGATAATGCGTACGTTCAACGGTTCTACATCAAATTTGTACAATGGAGAATTGCCGATGAAGTGATGAGTTACGATAGGTGATAGTGCGATTAAGTTCTACACTTCTACATTAAGTTGTACAATTGCGAACTGCCGAAGAAGTAATGAATTTCGATAGGTGATAGTGCGATTAAGTTCTACGATTCTACATTAAATTGTACAATTGTGAATCGCCAATGAAGTATGAGTTTCAATAGGTGATAATGCGTAAGTTCAACAGTTCTACATTAAATTTGTACAATGGCAAATTGCCGATGAAGTGATGAGTTTCGATAGGTGATAGTGCGATTAAGTTCTGCACTTCTACATTAAATTGTACAATTGCGAATTCACAATGTAGAGTAGTTGTTGATATTTGCTAAACCTGCTCTTTGTTATCTATAGGGTCACTTGGATGTTGACTTGAATGATGTTGGCAGGCAGCAAGCATATGGGGTTAGGGATATTTTCTGCTCTATGTTTTGCATATCCGTGGATGTTATCTGAAGGTTTTTGTTGTTTACTTAAGGTGGCTGACCGCCTGTCAAGGGAGCCTAAGATCTCTGCAGTGTATGCTTCTGATTTGAAACGAGCATCTGAGACTGCTGAGATAATCGCAAAAAAATGTGGGGTGACTGAGGTATAAAGTTGAATTCCTAGCATATAATATTTTCAATTGTTAAATATATTTAAGTATCTGTTCATGAACTGTTTGTTCAACTCCTTTCGGATTACTGCCAACCTAGAAAAAACACATCTCTCTAGTAGAACTTCACAAATGTTTTTCTTCCTTTTGTTATTTTTGTTTTATATGATTCAGTTGTCTTGAATTAAGTAAGCTAGTCCATCGATTAGCTGTGTACCTTTTTCCTTGGGAAACACTTTTTGGTGCTGAGCATAACAGTCGCAACTCGCAAGCTATTTGGTAGACAGTAAACTAAATAAATCTGTGGATTGAAGTTTGAAATTTCTCAATGTGTTTGTGGCTTGTCCAGACTCAGGAGTCAGGAGTAAGAGATATATAAAATCCTATCTAAATGCATTTGTGTGTACAGATTTATATGAGTAGATTTACCTTTCCCCATCTTTTCACTTCCTGTAGCTAAGAGAGATGTGTAAGTTGTAAGTGGGGATATAAATGCCGGTGAAGATTAATGAGTAATTTCCTTCATCAAACTCCTATTACAGTTGGATGTCTGCGGATAGAGAGTACGTGTTGTCGGTTATGTTCTTATTAGTGATAACTATCTTATCTTCAGGTCATAAAAGATCCCAACCTGCGAGAGAGGCATCTTGGAGACCTTCAAGGTGTTATCTACAAAGAATTAGCAAAATTAAAACCCGAGGCTCATAAAGTATTTGTATCAAACAGGAAGGATCAAGAAATTCCAGTATGCTCTCTTTGTCTCCATCTCTCTGCCCTCTGTTAGTGTTGCTATCTCTCTTTAACAGACTATATGGTTAATGGATTTTGCTAAAAGATCCACATTATTACTAGGACAATCGCACTTAATTTCTGACTTTGATATTTAACCCCAATGTTCTTTATTATGGCTTTGGATCTTCCATGATGTGTTATATGACTTTCCAGGCTTTGTAATGTTGCAAGTGAAACTACGTATGTATGATTGAGAAGTGAATTTTATTGTAGGTATTGCCATGTCACCTTAATATTTCTCTTAGTCCAGCTTTCACGAAAAGAAAAAAGAATTGTAGTCCATAGAGCAACTCCTCATGCTTAAACATAAACAGGATATGTGAGAGGGGGTATGGTTCAAATGTGTGATTTTCCAATGACAAAAGACCATTGAACCTACTGATTTGAGCCTAAGAGATTAAACTATATAATCTTACAAATAAAACCATGCCTCGACTTCGTGAAGAAATTCCAACCCCCCCCCCCCCCCCCCCCCCCCCCCCCCCCCCCCCCCCACAACCAACACAAACAAACCCCCCCCCCCCCCTTTCCCCCCCCATCGCACACAAGAACAAAACACAGACCTACGACCCTACTTGGATTTTCCATGGCAAGAGAGACTTGGGTACTTGCTACTTCATTTGGGGAACTGAATAACTGGAATCTGTGATTATATACTGTTGTTCCATCGTTAACTGTTAAGACTTAAGAGGATTGCTTGCTATATCTTAATGTCTTGGTCTAATGTGATAAATCTTACCCAAGTAAGCCACAGCGACTTGAGATGTTGAAAAGCACATGGTGTACTCAAAATGTCACTTTGTAGTGCCCAGCCACAAATAACCGAGCATTGATTTATATTTGCTATATTCAACTGAATAAAAAAACAATGTATGGTTTTAGACCTTTTGGCTGCCATGTCACCTCAGGGAACATATGTGTGCTGAGTAATTTCAGATTACGTTTTCCAGACCCATGGCAAATTATGAAATGCTTCATGCATTCTAAATTCTAAAGAGTGAAAACATGTAGCACGACTTCAGACAAGTAATAAAAGTTCTGACTGTCTGGTTTATAGAAACTCGATTACCACCTGATGGCTTTCCCATGTAGAAGCAAATTGTGAAAAGAATCTATTAAACAGCTCATGTTGATCAATCTCATAACCAGTTCCATAGTTCGTATTGCTTCGAATAAATGCCCTCTCATGTTTATATGCAAGCAGACTGTAGGTGGTTTTTATCCACAAAGTGTTCAAATCTCAGACTCCTTTTTGAATAACTTCATCTAAATCAAACCATATGCAGGGTGGTGGAGAGAGTCTGAATCAACTGTATGAACGTAGCACAGCAGCATTGGAAAGGATTGCAAAGAAACATATAGGTATTTGTTGTGTATTTTTATTCTTAATGTTAAAGATGAATAAGCTCCTGCTAAATTTTAGTTTATAATGCAGGAGAGCGGGTAGTTGTTGTCTCTCATGGGGGTACGATAAGAGCACTCCACAGGAGGGCTTCGCCATATGGCCGGTTAACAGGAAAGGTGCTCAATACGTCTGTCAATATAATTCACCTGACTGACAACGATGAATGGAGCATTCAATCCTGGGGTGATGTGAGTCACCTCAATGCCACTGGTTTTCTCCAGTCTGGTTTTGGTGGGGATAAGAACTCTGGTTAGTTTTAATCAAATACCATTCTATTTGCTCAATAGAAACATAAAGAGCAACAACATTTGAATGTTTTAACCATGATTTACAAGATGGTTATTGTATATACATTATGATGCAATCAGTCTTATATGACTGGGTCATTTTGCTTTGTGGTATTTGGTTTGAACTTACAAGTAGTTTGGAACTTTCAAGGGGTAAACTCTTGTGAATCCAGTTACCAGTTTGTAGATCAAATGTTCTATTCTGACGGGGAATGTTGCTTATTAGTCCCGACAAGCATGGCATTGACTCCCTACATGTTGGTTTATTGGAGATATGTGTGTTGTATTTGTATAACTATGCTATAGAAACCTGGAGGCAGGACCCATGCACACTCAAATGTAGTCGAAGATTCATAATTTCTGTAAAAAAAAAATTGCACACTTAACTGCTGGTGAGTCTTGTAAGGCTCCACCAGGTCTTCATTTGCTCGAGGTAGGAAGTTGCTGAAGGTGATGTAACCAAATAGAAGTGATAGATACGTTAGGTTTCCTACCGCCCCCTTAGACCGAAACTTACCAGCACTATCCAAAATCCTAACTCCTAAGTTAACTGGCAGGCCCAGTTTGAGCTTGTAGAGAAGAACAATTGATGTGGACACCAAGGTGATGTTGATAGTTGATGTGGACATCAAGGTGATGTTGGTTGTGGGTAATCAATTGTGAGTAGAGATGATAAACACCGCCATCATCGAGGCAGTGAGGTTCTTGACCTTAAACTCAGGAGATCATTTTGTGACTTTACAACCAGTGATCACACAAGCAACTTCATCCATGGACACAGCTAACTCAGTCTCCTCAACATCCGGTGCACTCAAGTACTCATTAATTCTTTTGGGACTAAAAGAGTAAATCTTACCACGCAAATAGGCTTTCTAGTGCTTAGGAGCATCCACTGTGCCAAAGTTCTTGGACAGATTGCAGTACAGCTCCTTGATAACCATTGGGACATATGCCCCCAAGTGAGTGACAGAACCAAGAAGCCCATGGGACTCCAGAAATTGGAAGATGCGATGCTCCCTGCAGTTTTCTACATTGAGGTAAGTCTCATTAATAATGGGTCTACTCACAAATTGGGGCCACTGTCTTCCTCAAAGAATTTGATGGAGTGGGCTGGTTTACTGAAATCAGAGAAAGCTGGCATAGGGAGCTGGCATAGGGGCAGGTTGTGAGATCTCTTCCTCCCCTTCCTCCATGTCCATGACATCCACATACTCCGCATTTGACTTATCCACCTCCATATCTTCTATTCCAATATCCTCGGTTTCTGTGTGGTCTCTGGCGGTATCTGACACAGAGGCAGCCACTGTGTCGCTCAAAGTGTCATCAACATCATCTGAGCTTACGCAGTAGGTACCGGTTCTTCCTCAGATACTTTCTCTGCCGCAATACGCTGGGCAAACAAGGCACGACCCTTGAGCTTCTTTTTGGGCTTAGCCACCCATCCGTTGCACCAATGTCTCCCCCTAAATTAGGGCTTGAGGCAGCCAATGTCAACTAAGCTTCCGGAGGGGAACTAGAAGTCCCCTTCTTCCTACGCTGATACTTGACTCCTACGGGAGATCCTCTGGAGTTCAGCTCAGTCGACCCAGTGGTGGGAGAAGTCTGATGGGGACTAGGGGTAAGAGAGGTGCGGGATGCAGATAATTGACGAAGGGCCTCGGTAGCTTGGGTATCGGGGTCCATAGGGAGATAAACACACAAGGAGATAGATCCGAGAGCAAGAGATTGATGGTGGTGTGAGAGAGGAGGTGAATAGAATTGTGAGAGACACGAGGAAAACCACACTATTTAAACAGAAAAACAAGGAGAAGTAAAGGAGAAGAACCCGGAAGTTGAAGAGTCATTCTTTAACTCAAACACTTCATGCATTGTATGTCTGTCAGACTTTGGACTTTGGGAACACGTATGTCTCTCATGCATCAAATCCGAGATGAATCATTTCTTATCTCTGCATTTTAATCATGCTACATATTTCCGACAAATATCATGATTCGGACATATAAGGAGCAAGATTATGAGTGACCAAGGAACAAATTTTCAAACAATGCAAAAGAACACACAATTCTCTACAAATACCATGTTATAACAAATATTCGAATTTAAGAAAACTCATGATATCATGGTAGAGGTTGAGCAAAATTACAAGTAACAAATTCACTGTGAGACAAACAATGACATAAACAGTTACAACAACACCCATTCCCATCCTCCAGATTGACATACCAAATAATGACTCCCCATATATGCAGGCTCTAGACACCTTAAGACTTTAGTGCATGCAAATAAGATCAATCAATTAAATTAACTCACAAGCTTACCCAAACCGAGACCAAAAGTAGTGGGATCCAGTCTCTATCTTAACTCCTCAAAAGTAAATTAAAACAAAGCAACTTAGTTGAGGCCTCTATGCAGACAACCCATGAGTTACTATGAGCGGCGAACCATGTTAAATCATTGGAACGCGCATGAATCTCATCCAAGGCTTTGGCTTATGCGGAGTGAAGGCAGACACACGACTCATAGCATAGAAATTCGGAGTCCCTAATAGAACTGGGAGCACAAATTATGTGATTCAATGTAGGCTTAGAGAATTGAGTGGACTGCAGCAGTACCAGTGCTACTCATAGCAATGTCACAACAAAACATGGTCCCATTGGACTCTTCTTGGTTGGACTTCATTGGGCTCTTTATTGGCCATCATTGGACTCTTATAGTTGATTTCGAAATAGTGCATGGGAGAGGAGACAATCAAGCAAACAGGACACCCACAATACTCAAGATAACAAAGAGAGTGAGAGTGAGAGAGAGAGAGAGAGAGAGAGAGAGAGAGATAAATAACATATCAAACCATGAGCACTAACCTAGACACAAACTAGAAGCAAGAAAGACAAAAGCAACCAAAGACTCACATCACAAACAAATATACCCCTGCTGATCAGTGATGTTGTGATAACCGTGGCAGTGATGGTGCTCCTAACATATGTCCAACTCTAGAGCTCTTTTAGGATATAAGGCTCTGTTGGTGTCTAGATGTTGGTTCATATCTGAGCATTTGAGTACATTGTACCTAGTGTCTACATGATTGATGTTTGGATTTCTAGTAATGCATTTGGCACTAATGATATCACATATGCGTCACTCAACATCTTTTTACCAAGTAGCACATTGTTGACCCAATCAATCTGAGTGTCATAACTACCGATAGAGTCACCCTTTGACTCATTAGTGAATAAGACACAACAATGATGTTTCTTGCCATACCATGAGACCAGATTTCTCCTTAAATAAAAGCATCCATTACTCATAGATTTTCGATGATCAGTGTTCTCAGCACAATTTGAGTCATTAAACACCATGAGTTTACTGTTAGTTTCCCTTGTGTAGCATGATCCTGGGCTTATGGATCCATCATGTATTCCAGAGTATATTTAGCTGAAGAAATGCGCATAGAATAGATATACGATTGGTACCTTGTAGATGAGCACATAAAGAGCATACTCCTTGATCGACTGGCAGACACACACATGAGTTCAACTCTCATTCATGTACAATGTTGGTCCAATAGTGGAAACCAAAGTTTCAACCACAGTGGTATCAGCCTGGGATTTCACATTAGTGAACATAGGTAAGGTGCAGGTCTTAGAGCAGTCTAGACCAAGCCTTTCCATCAATTGTCTGATACTCTCCTTATGAGGTCGAAAGTCTTGTTCACCAGAAGTCTTATCTGCAAACTTAGAGTGATAACAATGAACATAGTTATTCACATGATTAACATTCATGACATAGCAGTAATCATGAGATCTTTCACCTGTCATGATACACTCATAAACCTTATTGAACACTAGACAAAACTCCTTGTCAAAGTAGACTTTCATACCATCATCACATATATGACTTATACTCAGAGGATTTGTGGTTAGTCCCTTAATAAGGAGAACATCTTGTAACGGAGAGCAACCTTCAAGTATGAGGGTACCCTTACCAAGCACTTTACCTTGCGCGCCTCCACAATATGTAACCTTCCCTGACCTTTGGACAACAAAGTTTATAAAGTTCTTCTTTTTTCCTGTCATATGTCTCGAGCAACCACAATCAAAGTACCATGTAGTTTCATGATGATCACTTAATGCGGATAAAACTACATCACATTTCAGATTCAATTCAGCTTGTTTATCATGAGATCTAGGTACCCAAACTTTCTTGCCTTTGTATTTTATCTTCTGTTCAGCTGATGTTGCTACCACTGTTGTAGTAATATTGGTTGCAACAGTGGTTGCAACACTGGCTGATTTTTTCCTGTTTTTCAAAAGACAGCAGTATTGTTTCTTATGTCCAGGTCTTAGACATAATTGACACACATAGGTTTTCTTGGGTTGTTTTTCTTTAAAAGGTGTAGAGAAATTAAGAGTAGAATTTGTGAAACTAAGACCTTTGGTCCCTTCATTACCTTGTTCTATGACACTATTCAATGCAACTATACATGTATTCCATTTGACTAGGATTCCTTCGGCTTTCTCTAGCTTGAGGGTCAAAGCCTGGATCTCAGCATCCTTCTTGGTCAACACGACCTCTAACTCAACCAGTGAGTCCTTGAGTTCAACATTCTCCTTCTCTAGAGGTTTGATAGATCTCTTCATCTCTTTGTATTTCAGTATAATATCTTCAGACATAGCCTGTAATTCAAGGATTAGTTGATCACAAACTAAGCCTTGATCTGGATGAGAACCTGTGTTAGATATAAGAGATCCATGCAAACAACGATAATTCATATTCAAGTGGTCAGTAGCTTCATGCTCATCATAGAGATAGTTCTCTGGATCATCTGGATCATCTTATCCAAGATACACAACAGGTTCACAAATATTATTCCTATCACTATTGGTACCACTGTGACTCCCACAGTGACTCACACATTATTTTTCGATATTCTAACTAGTAACAAAAGTTGAGAGAGCCATGACCTGTTGATCTGAATCCTCATATTTTTCAGAGTCATTGGCTTCATAATCTGAAGCCTCATCTTCATTCAAATTTACCCAAAATGACTTTTCTTTCTTCCTCATAGTGTTTCCACTCTCATTTTGGTAGTGACCCCATCCTTTGCACTCAAAGAATTGAACTTTTTTTCAAAAGTTTTGGATCAAGTTTAACTTGATTGAATGACTTTTTAGAACTTTTCCTACCAAAGGGAGGAAAAGAGGTATCCAAGAAACTTTGTTAAACCTCTTAACCAATGAATCATATTTTCTTTAAAAAGCAGCTTGAGACATTTCTTCCTCGTCATCACTGAAATCCTTAGAACCTTTGAATTTGACATAAAGAGAAATGGCTTTGTTCTTGGTTGGTACTTCCTCATTTAGAGACATCTCATGATTTTTGAGATTGTTCATGAGAACATGGAAGTCCAGTGTGGCCAAGTTTTGAGTATCTTCCATTATATACCTCTTTGTAGCAAACCTAGAAGACATAAATCGAGTAGCCTTGTAAACAAGTTGCTTATTGGAGAGTGGTTCTCCAAGCATTTGACACTCATTTGAGATATCCAAGATCCTCTCAAAATAAGAGTATATGGTCTCGGTTTCCTCCTTTCTCATAGTCTCAAATTTTCTTAGAAGCATCCGTGTTTTGCTCTTACATACACTTGAGTCACCCTCACAATGATTTTGTAGGATGTCCCAAGCATGCTTAGCAGTTGTATAATTATGAGTGAGCCTAAACATGTGAAGGTCAATACTGGAAAAGATTGCATTGAGAGCCTTCTCTTTATAAGAGGACACTTTTCATTCATCCTCAGCCCATGAACTTTCAGGTTTGTAAATAACATCCCCGTCCTTGTCAGGCCTTTATCGTGGAAGTTTGTAACCCTCTACAACAGTCTTTCAAGCACTCACATCAATGGATTTGATATGCGTCCTTAGACGAAAGCTCCAATAGTGATAGTTTTTGAACCATCTAAAATCGGTAACCTGTTCGAAAGTGGATTGTTGGGATCCATCTTAGCAAGTACAAAAGTCTAATCCACCAATCAGTTAGGTGGTTGGCTCTGATACCAATGGAGAGAATATAGGACCGTGACTTTTGTACTACTTTGTTGTTTTCACTAATGTTGGTACTAATGTTGGTGCAACAGTGCGTGTAACAGAGTATGAAACAGAGCAGCGGAAATAAAAACAAAACAACAAGCAAATAATCTTAGCAGGTATATAATATAAACTTGCCGAAGCCTCTCGGTAAATATCCACTAAAATAAGCAATGTATGTACAAAAAGATTCAAGTGACTTTGAACCACAAAACACTAGTCAGAATAGAAAAACCATATTCTCAACCTATCTATCTAGAAGACCTAGCTAGAAGGCTTCAAAGACTAGTAAACGTGAAGAGTATCTATGCTATGACAATGAGTTCTTGCTTTTCACGAAGTACCCTTCACAATGAGCTTGATCTTGTATTTATAGATGTTCAATCTGACCGGATCAAGCCCATGAGTTTTGTTGCTTATCCTTATCTTCAAGAGTCCACAAAATCTCAACTACCAAGAGTCATTTGCTTCTTGTTCACTCGAAGAACTAGTCGATCTTGATATCTTGTTGAGATACGATTTCTTTGGTGTCTTTCTTGATATAAGAAGACTACTGCACGACACAAATACTAAACACACGTGGAACTAGGTAAGTGTTAGTGAAGAATGATAATTAATTGATGAACCCTAAAGTGTATAAAACCGGATCGGTGAATATTGTAGTATTATTGTAAAATATTAGTTCCAATAATATTTTTAACATCCTGTACTTCCATTTTCAATTTAATTTTGATCGGGTCTAGCAGAGACTAGTGATTGACTCTACTAAAAATCCACATCCAACCACACTAATTATATCGAGTCTCACCTTTTCACCATTACAAAAAACTATGCCCTTAACCAAAACACACACCTACTTAATTAAACCTAAGTCCTAACTATTCCAGTGAACAATGGCCCAAGTAGTACACATCCACATTATTAACATGAGACTAGAGGCATCCCCATTACTAGGAAATGCCTCATAAACATTGGCAAACACAGTCCACTTATTTTGTGTAAAAAAGTCTACAATTAGGTGAATCAATTTATATCGTATTGTATGGTATAGTGGATGTATAAATGAAATGAACCCCTAGAACATGCCAAACTTAATATTCATATATTATTTAAATTCAAAGGACATTCTCAACCCACCATCATCCTCAAGATCAATTTTTATTGTGAAATTAGCACTAATAAAAATTTTAATTCAAACCTTCCATATATGCGCGCATTGAGGTTAGATTTAATGCAGCATTAAATTTCCATTTCTTCTTCATTCTTTATTATATTTTGGTACCATATTACATAGACAAAGTTTTAATAAATCTAATTTAACTTTAACTATAAATATTCAAAAAATATTTTAAACATATATTTGAATTCTTATTGACAAGACAAATCCATAGACATCAATCTTGAATACTATTATTAATTAAATAAATTATTTTATAAAAAATAAAATATAAATTCATTAAATTAGCTAAAATGAAATAATAACATTTTTAAAATAGAAAATTTATTAAATTACTTCAATCATACATGAAATTTTATGGAATTAGTTATATTTCAACAAGTAATGTATATATTTGACTATTTATTATTCCTATGTTGGCATTATATGATATATTTTTTAATATCATATAATTTTATCTGTAAAATAATTAAAAATATTTTGATATATATTTGAATTATTTCTGATAAGACAAATTCATAGACTACAATCTATAACATTATTACTAATTAAATAAATTATTTTATTCACTAAAATAAAATATAAATTTAATAAA
>JAYMSP010006200.1:0-12103 GCA_036897095.1 Plantago elongata | reverse complement strand
AGAGCCGTGAATTTGGTACGTATCAGAAATTAATTTAATATTAATATTATTATTTTGAACAGGAGACCGACCCCTGACTTAACACGGGCGAAAATGTTGACCGTTAATATTAGGTCGAATTTAGAAATTAAACGCCGAGCGAAATCACCAGATAATTACTAATGGATAATAAAATAATAATAAAAATAATAAAATAAAAATATTTATTTTAATCTTTATACGACTTTAGATCGTCTTGAATATCGCTAGGGAATCGATTTCACATTTTTCCGGAATATATTTACGAGCCGTTTGGAGTCCAGAAGAAGCCAGGTGTATATAATGGTAAAAGGACCATAATACCCTTAAATTACCTTCTTCTTTCCCCAAATTCATTTCTTCTCCCCGTTCAATCCGCCCAAGCCTTCCATCGACATTTGTACTTCTACCCCCATTTTTTTTCTCCAAACCGCCGCCCCACAAATTTGACCCACCATCGGTTACGGTATGACGGACGCGTGGCGGAGGAGGACCATGGCGTGGCGGATGGAGGAGGACCTTGGCCGCATGGCCGACGCGTGTGGGGCGGAGACACAAGCCACGTCGGGTGAATCAGGCGACCTCCGCCTATAAATTGACCGTGTCCGCCACTCTTCTCGACCGCACCACCACACGGAAGAAACCGAGCTCTAGCCTTTGCAGTTCAACCTCTTCCTCTCTCGTCTCAATTCAATTTCTTCCCTGTCACCTCTCACCCGTGCCGCCTTCTCGCCGGACTTGTGTCGCCAATCGCGAGCGATTTCCGGTTAGTGTCCCTCGCTTGCGAGTTAATTAATTTTGGGGATGGGAATTTGAGTGTTAAGTTTTCGAATGCAGTTTTACTTGTTGTTGTGTATTGGTTGTGTATAGAAGAGGCTGAGTAGTAAATTATGAGCAGGTGTTCTTGTGTTGTTCAATTCGATCTTTCATTCTTTTGTTGAAATTCCCTCCTGTCGGTTTGATGTTGATAAGAGGTTACAGTAGATTTGTATTTGTTCCGATTCATATGACCTTACTTGATTGTTGTGAACTCGCGATTTTGCTCATTATAGTCATAAGGTTCTGGTTGTGCCTGTTGGAATATATTTGGGAAACGATAATTGATTAAGCAAAGCAGTAGACTAAACAATGAGGCTAATCTGGAAATTTCTTCCTGATTATTTGGTGAAATTAAAAAGAGTGGAGCAGTAGCAGGAGTTTGTGGAAAATTGATACTTGGAATCATTTTGGGAAATAATAATCGGCTTACCCTGCCTTGTTATGTTACTCGTTGATACTCGTCCGTTGACACCCTGATTAGGGAATACTGCTTATCACGAAAATAGTTGGAACTAAGATCTTGCATGTTAACAAATTGATTTTGTATATGAAGGAAGAAGCTTACGGTTTATTGTAGTGAGGTAGTCATTGGCTTATTTGCGTGTATTCAATGTTCAAGTAAAGAGTAGGTTTATGCAATTTTAGGTTCTGTGTGCTGTTTATATCTTTATTGAATAAAGTTAAGACTAGGAGTAATGCACTTCACTTAAACTCAGGTCCCTATATGAATTTGCACGCGCATAGTAGCTTTAGATTCTGAAATTAATTCCAACCAGAGCATGAAACTAAATACTGTGTCGACCTTGAGTATAGTTTGTTAGTCTCACATGCTTATATGGAAGTAAGTGCGTCATAATTGTTATCACTTGGTTATAATTGCTTTGGGGAAATTTTTACAGGAGTTCTTTAATTATTTTTCGCATCGAAGTTAAGTAAGATTGTCTATTTATTAGGAGTAACGAAGTTGCATAATTTGCGAGATATTCAAGGTGAGTGATGACTGGCTTTCGACATCAGGACCTGGGAAAAGTTAAATGTTATCTTTCATCGCCTTAAATTCCAGTATCTATTTCTGCTTTCTTGTCCATCTGTCTAATACTACCTCGGCTATACGACGACATCTTACTAACCGACACGATTACTAATTGCGATTATTTGACTAACATGGAATCTGTTGGAACTGAATTTTGATCGTAGCTTGATTCTGACCTGATATTCTGCTATTCCTGTTATCTTATGATATTGCATCTTGATTGTGTCCTATTATTCCACATGAACTGCATTGCACGAAAAATGATTTTGAAATCAACCACACACTGTTGTTTTTGAAAAAAAAAATTGGGAAACCGTCTTGGGCGACTCGTTCGACAACTTGTTGTTGAAGCTGGGTTATGCAACCTGTAGCGTCATCTTTTCGGGTTCTTGTTTACGTGTTGGACTATCCAAACGATCCTATTTATGTGTTGTGGTGGGTCGCTTCCCATCATTTATGCAACTCTCTAGAGATCGCTACCCCCCCTTGTTATTTGACCAATACCTGATCAGTTTGGTCTAGTCCAAGACAGTTACTGTTTAGTACTGTAAATCTGGCACCTTTCATGTGCTAAGATCGTGATCGTGAGTGCGTGTTTACAATTTTTCCCTATTTTTTTAAAAAGAAGTGCCTGATCAGCGTGTTGTGTTGGTTTGCTATCCCAATTGTGTTCATACTCGCATTCATGCATGCTTGATTATCCTCACTGAGTCTTATGACTGACACTCTCTTGTTTTAATAATGCTTTTCCCAGGACAAGAGCACGAAGAAAGGTCAGGGTAGATAGGCTGACAGACTTATCGTAGACACTGTACTCCGCTGCTACTCGTTTAGATGTGTGTATTTATTATCGAATTATAACTTATATTTGGGGTCTGTAATAACTATTGTTTTTGATATATCGATGTATTTGGAAGTTCGGCATATTCTTTGACGTCCGGACCAGACCAGGGCCTTACATAACCACTTACATAATTAACTAGTAAAGTGTTGCTATATCTTTTTCGGTTTAGACTTTAGAGTGCCATACATATATTGGCATATAGAGTGAATACTCATTTCTTGAACGAATCTATAATTAAATTAAATCTTTCAAAATGAAATTTCGGTAGTTATTGTATTGTTAATTAATGGGATTATATTTAGTAAAGAATTATTCACCGTGATTAAATTACTAACTTAATTACTGATAAAATTTGATAAATGAATCAATAGGAAGAAAGGGATATTTTAAGGGGTATTTGATGGGGTAGGCGATCCGTACGGTGTAAAGCCTATTACATTCTCCATTTATTTTCTCTTTACTTTATGTGGAGAATATAGTTCAATCTGGAGATGCAGACTGTGATGCAATATGAGAACTTAGACCATCTCCAGTAGCGGTTCAAAACGGGTTTGAACCACTGCTGGAACGTTGGCTCAGACTCCAGCAGAGTCTGACCCAGAGGCCCATCGTTGCAACGTTGGGCCTCGTCCTAGGCGATAGAATGCTTAGTTTATTATTTTCTTTTTCTTTTTATCGTTTCACCTTTTTGCTTCTACTCCTTCTTGCTTTAATCTTGCTCTTTTATTTTTGTTTCTTCCTACTTGCAATAGCACCGAGTCACTGCAGTAGCATAATTCATTTCTTATCTTACGATTCATCAATTCATTTATTCTTTATTTTATTACTATAAAAATAATAATTATATTCTATATAAAATTAATTCAAATATTACTTCTAAAATATTATAAACATATTATTTGAATTGAAAATCGTACTAATAGAAGAGAAACACATATCTTGAAAAAACACGTACACTTGTAGAAAAGAAAATACATAAAAAGCGCAAAGTTTGAAATTAATTCAAGAATAACGTTTAAGGGGAATGAGAAAAGAAAATGAAATGAATAATTAAGTTTGAAAGAGATATTAAAATAAAATAAATTTTAGACCTCACTGTTGGAATAGTGATTTATGCAGAGTTATAAAGTGGATTGTTGTGAGTGGAATACTAACGTGGCAGAGATTTTGAAACTGAGTGAATTGAAACTCATGGAGATGATATTAAAAGTCTAAGATTATAACGATGAAGTTGGCTGCATGGAAAAATTTCGTACGGTACACCTTAAGTTGATGGTAATAATAGATTCACACCTTTTATTTGAATAATATAAAAGTTTCATTCAAAATTTGAGCGAAGAAATTTTAAATATTATAAATAAGTCTAAAAATCATATGTAGATTACATGCCTTTATCGTTTGGTTACCTGTCAATTGAATTGTGATAATTACAAAATTGTCATTGATTTATTTGATTTTAGAGTTTCTTTTACTTTTATTTTATATTTTCCTTTTTTTGCTTTTTTATTTAGTCACTAACGATTACTGATCTTGTATGTAATTAAAGGAAATAAATGTGGGAAAGTTGATGTAATTTGGGGTCAAATGAATATCCATAATTTATTTGGCCCAACTAGATATTATCTAATTTTTTTTTTAAAAGTTCAATTTCGTCCTAATAACTTTTTCAATTTTACTATTAAGTTTGTTAAATTGTCAAATTGTAATGGTTTGAGTTCCCAAATGTTTAAATTTAGTCGTTGGAACTATGAACCGAATCCAAATAACAATTATAACATTACATATTCAACAAAGATATGATCGCATAAAATTTAACCGGAATTAATGTTTTTTATTAGAGTCAGTGTATTAGAGCTCAGCTCCACACATGAACTGTAGTACCTAGTTTCGGTTGGAGCTGTACAACTTCAATGAGAGAAATTGAAATTTAAGTATGATATAGTTTGAATATTAAAGATGAGTTTGATTGAGCTTGATGAACATAAAGTTCGATGTGTTTAATAAATTCGAGAGTCTTAGATATAACGTTATAAATAATGACTCCGAGGAATGCGCAGAACTAATACCATGTGATCTGAATTGGAAAGTCGATGGAGTAATATGATGAAAGTTGCAGACCAAGTGTTCAGTTCTGCGATAGTTGAGATAGAACCGAATAAAATGATATGATGAGCATCTAAGTCGTCCACTTAATCCAAGTCCCACATAACATAGAGAATGTTGTGAAAATTCAAAATTCAATATATACCTACAGTCATGTATTACTTCCGATTCAATTAAAACTTCCTACCATCTTACTTCCTCTTCATTTAAAACATTATAATAAATAAATAATTTATAGTGATTATTATATTGATAAAGTTGTAAGTGGATAATAAAGTAAGATAAATATTGAATAAAATAGGAAAGATAAATAATAAAGAATTAGTTAGTGGGGTGAAGCTTCCCATTTATGGGACTAAGAAGTTTCTAACGTAACTCAGAAAAAAAAAGTTAGGAAGTTATTAAAAGAATGGAGGGAGTATATACTCTAATAAAAAAAGTTAGAAAGTTATTAAAAGAATTGAGGAAGTATATACTCTAATATGACCCCTACTAAAAAGTGGTGTGAGCTGCTTTATATCGTATTTTAGCTAGGGATATATATGATACAGAGAATTAATCGATCGACATGATTAACTAGGTACCATATCACACTTTACACTTTTACAATATTAATTATAATTGTATTTATCTAGGGATATATATGACATAGAGAAATAATAAATTGACATGATTAGCTAGGTACCACTTTTACAATATTCATTATAAATATTTTTCGAAATGATATAATTAAACAGTGTGAGTATATCCGTTGGGGGGATTCTAAATAAAAACCCTTTAAAATGAAGTATTACAAAAGAAGATTCTGCATGAGTTGATACAGTGTTGTAACGTAACGAATCATGTATTTATATAATGATGTAACTCAACGTATCATGTGTTAATATCGTGTTATAATACATATGGTCTTTCATTTTAATAAATTTGAGGAAGGTCCCTTATGTAATGCACCCTATTCAGGGATCCACGAAAGTCCAGCCCCAAAACATCAACAAACTAATAACGTAAAAAACTCAGACTATCTAGTAAAATCAAACAAGAGTCTATGCTAGCACTTGAATCACGGTTGTTGTCTTCTTGGTTAGACATCGTAAGGTCGTGGTGTACCTAATCGACATGATAGTCTCATGGATCTCAATATACCGACTCTAAAATATTAACTATGAAATATTTAGAACTAAACATCGTAAATAAATATGGGATTCATATTATACACACAACCTTTTGTAAGGTCTCGAGCAGTATATGGGTGGCCCATTAGGTTTATATAAAGTAGGTCTCAGCTATGTCCTTATCATTTGATCAATAACGAAATTGGGTTCTAGTTTAATATTACTCGAGTTCAGTTTAGTTCAATTCAATTTAATTATAATTTATATTTTATTTTATTTTAGTTCAGTTCAATCCAGTTTAATTCAATAAACTTGTTAAAAATAATACAACCTCAACTCCTACAATTCAATTAATTTGCTCAAATTTCTCCACGCTTATAAAAAATTTATTTGTTAGGCAAAGCAGGCATATTATTGATTTATCACTTGAAAATTGTGTCCACTTAAAAATATTTAAAAATCTAATGGGTTATTCAATGATGATATTTAATTGATCTGGATTAAATTATTATTTTCAAGATTACAAAGGGCAGTGGCATTGGCTTTTAAAATCTTCTTAGAAATTGTACATTCTTATTTATTACCAATCAATACACAAACATCAATTATGCCAAATAAATTACGAGATAGTCGTCTTTTAAAAAAATTAAATGCTATCTCAAAAATAAACGTCCCTACTTTTATAGTTTAGAACAAGGTTAAATAAAACAAAATTATGTTAATATAATACATGGTAAAACGCGTAGTGTGTTACCCAAATTCTAGTATATTATAAGAGTGTTTGAAATTTAAAATTAATAAAATTGTATTTTTAGAAATCATTTACAATTTAGAGTTTAATTAAGAGAGAAATATGAGTTCGAGATGGAATTATTTAAAAACATAATCAAGAGTGGTTTCTATTTGTAGGTCTCGAAGAAATAAAGTTGTTAATGATTTTTTTTATTTTTTATATTTTTATTTTTCGAATGATTCTTGTTCGAAATGGACGAGACAAAAAATAAAAATAAATAAATAAATAAATGATGGCAGGATTGGGTGCTGCCCGGGCGACGCACCATGGGCATGTCAGCTATGCATGACGAGCTGCGATGAAGCTTGACTTAGGCGCGCTATCCAAATCTAAAGCGAATTTCACCCAAAACATTATTTACTTTCCTTTTCCATGTCCAACTATGAAATAGTTGAAATCTTCATGAAAAAGGGAAAGACTCGAATACTTATCAATGGTGGAGTTTCTGGGAGACTTTTAATTTCTGCCTGAGTTGCTTTATTGTTGGATGTTAATATGAGATTATATGTATTTGTATGTTAGATGTATTTTATGTAGTTTGCTCTGCAATATATTAAATTTTATTATAAATCTTGAATGACATTATTTACTTTTAAATGTTTTACTTCTAGCTAATTTTATTTTCGAGCTTTTTGTACACTTTCGAGCTGAGTTAAATGGAACCTTCAAGCTTTATAATTAAAACTAAATTAAATACATAACTTTACATTAAAAGAATAAAGCTCGCGAGCCGGTCTCGAGTAAGTAAAATTATTTCGAACCCGTGCCCAAACTCGAGCATAGCCTAGTCCTTAACGAGCCGAGCTTGTGCTCAAGCTCGTTTGCAGGCTCAGTCTCAGCCCCCATATGGCCATATTCACTTTATGAAATTATAAATTATGTGGCTCTAATATGTGAGTGTTATATTTAAATCGTATAACTTGTGTAATATTCTGTTGTAAATGTATTAGTGATGGGAGTTTAAGACAAGCTATAGCAATTTTCAACCTGAACATTAATAACTTCCAGCAATATGATTTGGATTCTAACTTATTGATACGCAGTAACGCAGGTAACAATATTTTATGGCCCTAATACTTGACATTGCTAAAGCTTATAACCGTCTTGAATGGAATTTCCTTCGCTCGGTTTTATGCACCTTTGGTTTCCCTGGCATTTGAATTGATCGTATTATGACTTACATCTCTACTTGCAGTTTTCAAGTTAAAATTCATGATTTCCTCTCCGACAAATGGACCCCGTCCCAAGGCATTCATCAGGGAGATCCCATTTCTCATTATCTTTTATGCCAAGAGCTGCTGGTCCATATGATTTCAAATCAAGTTCGACTTCAAAAGTTTAATTGTCTTTTGGGTAGTCGTAATGCCCCACCTATACCCATTTGGTGTTTTGCTGACGACTGCATGATTTTTTGTAAATCCAATCGCAAAACTTTAATTACCCTCAAAGATTCTCTGGCCATGTATGAGCTCGGTGTGGGTCAGGCTATTTGTTGGGAAAAATCTCGTGTTCTTTTTTCCCCTAATACTCCGCTGTCCATAAACGTTCTCCTTCACACTTTGGGTGTTTCTCAAAACCAAAGACTGGACAAATATCTTGGTCTGCCTTTTATTACGGGACAGAGAAAACGAGATCTTTTTATCACATTATTGACCGTATGCTGCGCCGTATTGACGTCTGGTATACTAAATTTCTTATATGCTGGACGTTATGTGCTTATTCAAAGTGTTACTAATACCATTCCTACTAACGCAATGTCTGTCACATCCTTGCCGGCAACGTGTATTGACTGGATGAACTCTATTCAAAGAAAATTCCTTTGGAAATCTTTCTATTTTAAATCAAGCCTACATTTTTAAACTTCTTTGGAGGCTCCTAACGCAACCAGACTCTACTTGGACATCTTTTTATAAATCAAAATACTTTTCGACGGTTAATTCCCGGGAAGTGTCTATTAAGTCTCATTTTAGTTGGTTTTGGAAAAACATTTTACGCCAGGTTTCTAGCTTTCGAAAATCTCTTCTTTGAAAAATTGGGTCTGGGACCTATATTTCTGTCTGGTATGATAACTGGCCTTTTCCTTACTGATTTTGTACCGGCCATTCCAAGTGAGTTTACTTCTCTCCAAGTAGCTGATCTTATCTTTTCCGGGTCTTGGAATTTCAAACTGGTTGAGGAAGTTTTCCCGCCAAATCTTGTTCAATTTATCCTTGGTCTTCCTCTTCCGATACATCCTGCTTTGGATACTATACTTTGGGGTCAAAGCAAAACTGGGCAATTTTCCATTAAAAGTGCTTACAACAGTTCGGTGACCACGACTCAAACTCGACCGGACTGGCCATGGCATAGATTGTGGATTCTTCGAGTTCTTCCTCGCATCCGTTTCTTCTGTTGGCTTTCTATCCACGATTGTCTTTCCTACTCGTTAGCGTTTGTTCTTACAGCACATCGTTGACAACCCGTCTTGGCCATTGTGTGCCCAGCATGAGAAACTGGTCCATCATGTTTTCTTCATCTGCTCTAGGTTCTGTATTTTCCGTCAAGGTTGGTTTCCGCCTAGATGGAACGCTAACCGTCATGACTGGGCTACACAGTTCTTTGAGCTTCTAACTAACTCGCATGCCCAAATCTCCTCAATTGTGGGTTGCTGGACGATTTGGAAGGAACACAGCCAAGTTATGTTTGAGTCCGGCCAAATCGATCAATCCCGTATGTTATGCCAAGCTAGGGGTTTCCTCATAAATAGTAACTCTAATCCTAGCCCAAAAATCCGTTTCACCTATAATTTTCGTTGGCTCCCCCCTTCACCTAGTTTTGTCATGGTCAACACTGATGGTTCTTCCTTAGGCTATCCAGGTCACATCGGTGTCGGTGGTTTATTCCATTTTGATGACGACAGTTTCCTTAAAGCCTTTGGATTTTATATAGGAATTACAGATAACAACATATCAGAACTATGGGCAATCAACACTTGTTTACTTATTGCTACTACTTTGCGTATTAAGCGACTTCTACGTACTGACTCCTCTTATACTATGGATTGCCTTTGCAGGGAGGTGACACCAGTGAGGACCGCCCAGGTCTTAGTACATGATATACGCCTGCTCGTACCAAAATTTGTGGAACTCAAGGTGCAGAAAATCTACCGAAAAGCCAATCATTCAACATATCGTTTGTCCAAACTTGCGAGCTCCCGGTTTGGCAAGATGTAGTTCCCCCATCCCCTTTACATCTACCCCTTAGGATGATGTTTAGGGTATGGTCTTCCACCCCTGAGTGGTTGTTGGCATGTATGTATAAAGAACTAGTGGAAGGAACGAACAAGGAGGTCCTTTCCTATCAAGATCATGCCTTGTATCATATTTTGTGAATAAAGGAACTACTCTTTAAAAAAAAAAAAAACCTTTATGGGAATGGACCCCTTATAGATATTCTCGGTATAGACATCAATTATTTATAGTTGCAAGGATATTAAATATATAATATTTAAATAACGATTAAAATCACTTAAGTTCGATTAAAAAGGTTGTTAAAAGCAATTCCAAGTCCAAAGCTAAGGAGAGAAGTATTTTGCACAGGTAACTTCGTAGGGGGTTAGAACCGAAGACACGGTTTGCTTGGAGTCTAACTAGATATGAGACTTTACTTAGGAGATTGGAGATCTTCTCTGTTTGTGTTGTTTTTCGAGCCGAGTATTTTGATACTCGAGCTCGAGCTCGAACTCAACCGAGCTGAGCTTCAGCTCGGCTTGTTAACAAAACGAGCAAAAAAACAAGCTCGAACTCGAGCTCGAGTAACATGAAACTCGAGCTCGAACTCGAAAATATACGAGCTTTATCTATAAAAAATATTAAACATATGTATAAAAAATTATAATTATTAAAATAGTTACTCTTAGAGGTCTTTATTGAGCCGAGCCGAGCTCGGCTCGATAATTAAACGAGTATAAAATCGAGCTCGAGCCCGGCTCGAAAAATCTTATCGAGCCGAGCCGAGCTTGATCGAGCCGATCCAAGCCGTCGGTAAGGCTCGACTAGAAAAACAACACCATTCTCTGTATAGAATTCAGCTTGGATTGTAAAGTAGGTTTAAGATGACGAGACTTACCATTAACATGGGAATGCATATCTTATTTATATACATCTTCCACTAAGGTAAGGAGTTCACTAGATTGCGCCATAAGACACAGATTGAGCCAACAAGGCTTTGTTAGGTCCATGGCCCATAATGAAGACATAAATCATTTTTCTTTTGGACTTTTCAATGGCAAATTACTCATTCTGAAAGAGTTCTTTAGGGACTGCCATAGTCCACCTCGGACCTTCGTTCGAGGGTAACAGTTCGGAGCCAAGGTACCAACTCCAGCTCCTTCGGATCTTCAACTAATCTCCTTAGTTACCATTTTCAACTTTCTATAAGGTACGATACTTTGGACCTCTCCTCGACTTCGGACCTTCAAAGGTCTCCGGTATTCCGGACCTTTCTTGTCTGGTGCAAGTCCTTAAGAATTTCTTAGGTACTTCGGACCTTGGAGGGTCCTAGGGTCGGACCTTGGACAACTTTGGATGCCTTAGTATTCGCTCTAAAGACACCCATGATGAATTTGACATATTTCCGTATCAACAATGTGTATTACTTTAGTTGGATTCTACAAATAGGATAGTTAGGAGGAATATAAGATTCTATTTTGTCACAAATTGGATGTTTACGAATTAAATTAGGAGCTAAAATATACTAAATTGTATAAAAATAGGAATGTCTTTGGACTCTCTTTCAATTTTGATATAGTTTCCGGTTAAACTAAACGAAAACGTGTCATTAATAACAGTTGACAAATTAAATTTATATTAACTTTTTTGCTAATAATAGTTAATGATGAGATTGACATGATAAATATGTTCCGACTTTTCTACATAATATTAACTTTGTTTCTAAAATAGTTTTTGTGAGAAGTGAACATGGTACATAGATTTTCTTATTTTAAATATGTGGCATATGTATTTCACCATATCCATCATCACCTATGTAATATATAGAGATAAAAATAAAATAAAATATAAATGAATCTATTTTGGTTCTGGATAAAAGGACAAATGACTTAATCAATCAAACAATACAAATTTAATTTATAAATTTAGATGTTTATATAGTGAAATTGCTAAATGCATAGAATGAAAAAGGAAAATAAAAGTGTGTATCCTAATCTATATAGTAGTATTTGTTACATATGTCGATTGGTTATTGTTGGTCCAAATAACGGCAAACGAAAAGACTAAAGGGGGGAGGGGGTGAATAGTCTTTTCACACTTTTGTCGATAAATAGTCTTTCTGTTGGTCCAGATGACGGCAAAGGAAAAGACAAGAGGTGGGGGGCGGGGGGA
>JAYMSP010006199.1:0-12103 GCA_036897095.1 Plantago elongata | reverse complement strand
AATATACTCAAGAGAATGGCTTGGATTATTTTGAAACATTTTCTCCAGTTGTTAAACTAACAACAGTGAGGTGTATTTTAGCAATTGCAGCTGTAAAAGGGTGGTATTTGCATCAATTGGATGTTAATACAGCCTTCTTGCATGGAGATCTTGATGAGGAAGTGTACATGACTCCACCACTTGGCTATACAAAGGCAGGTAACAAAGTGTGTAAGCTTGTGAAGAGCTTGTATGGACTGAAACAAGCTAGCAGATAGTGGTATTTTAAGTTGCAGACTTCATTGATTGAGATTGGTTACAAACAATCTGATGCAGATATTTCTCTGTTTATCAAATCAGATAATGGTTTCTTTACTGCTCTTTTAGTATATGTGGATGATATTATATTGGCAGGAAACAGTTTGAATGAGATCAAGTCAGTCAAGGCATTTCTTGATCAAAGGTTTACAATTAAGGATCTAGGGGAGCTGAAATATATGCTGGGAATTGAAGTGGCAAGAAGTGAGAAAGGGATTTCTATCTGCCAGAGGAAATACACACTAGATTTGCTCAAAGAAACTGGCTATATGGCAGCAAAACCTGCAGAAACACCAATTGATTCCAAGACTAGACTTATCAAAGATGAGAAGTATCTTTTATCAGATCCACAGTTGTACATAAGACTTGTTGGTAGGATGATATATTTAACAATAACAAGGCCTGACATATCTTTTGCATTGCAGTGCCTGAGCCAATTCATGAGTTGTCCAACCAACAGACACTTGGAAGCTGCACACCATGTGCTAAGGTACCTTAAACAGTAACCTGGACAGGGTTTGTTCTATTCAGCTAACAATGACCTGCAGTTGAAAGGCTTTACAGACAGTGATTGGGCTTCATGCCAAGATAGTAGGTGCAGTATATCAAGATATAACATGTTTCTGGGAGATTCCTTAATATCATGGAAGTCCAAGAAACAGACAACAGTGAGCAGATCAAGCACAAAAGCTGAGTACAGGGCTGCAGCTTCAGCAACTTGTGAAATGCAATGGATTATATACCTTCTTCAGGATTTGTGCATTGATACTAAACAATCTGTTGTGCTATACATTGATAGCATGTCTGCCTATCATCTGGCGCACAATCCAGTGCAACATCAGAGAACCAAGCACATAGAAATAGATTGTCATGTAGTCAGAAACAAGATTTTGGATGGAACAATTAAGCTTGTTCACATTTCAAATCAAGATCAACTAGCTGACATTCTAACTGAACCACTTCCTTCTTCACTATTTAAACACTTTCATTCCAAGCTGGGATTGGTGAATATCCACTCTCATCTTGAGGGGGGATGTCAAAATACAGAAGAAGGAAGGATTGAAGAATAGGAAGTGTTAAAGAACAAGTGAGCTAAAGAACAGAAATGGAAAAAGAGCAGAAGATCAGAAACAGAAGAAGGATTGAAGAAACGGAACGAAGAGAAGCGTGTTTCTCTACATTACATTTCTATTAAGTAAATAAACGAGTTGTACCTTCTGTATAAGGAATAGTACAATTAGGTAGTTACAATTTTCAGTTACAAAATTCTGTTCTCAATTCTGCTTTCTTCCTTCTTTAAATAGCTAGATCAGTGCATCTGTAATTCACTACTGATTCATTCTTGTATACACATACAGTTAAAGTTTAATAAGATTTTCTTTCAATTCTAAAAGTTTACAGGAAAAAGCTTCAATGGAGAAGTTAGCGGAGCTGTACAAAGCTCCGATATTGGAGCTTTTTTACAGTTCCAGATCGGGAATTGTACGGCTCCTGAAAGGAGTTGTAAAACAGCTCCTAATCGGAGCTGTGTACAGTTCCAGATCTGGAGCTGAAACAACTCAGAGATTCGGAGCTGTTGACAGCTCCTGATCGGAGTTGTTTTAGCTCCAGATCTGGAGCTGTTTCATCAGCTCTAATATCGGAGCTGTTTCAACTCCGATATGGAGCAATTAAACAACTTCGATCTGGTGCTGCCGGAGCTATCTCCGGCACCGACACCTCCGATTGGTGGTGGGCATGGTGTGGTTAGATGGTGGAAGCACATTATGCCCCAAAAACCTAAGATAATATTGAAGAGTCTTTCGAAGATGAATAATTGGATTATCATAAGAGCGATAAGGTCCAATACATAGTTGACTTGTATGCTTTTATTCAACTAATTTTCTTATGTCTGTTGTTAATCTTGTTTGCAAGAACATATATCTCTAGAGCTCTATATAATGTGTAGTAGACTATCAATAGTTTTTTTTTTTTTTTTATCTCTTATTATAAAATCTATGTTGTTTTTTGTACAATACTAATGTTTTCTTTCATGGTCATATTTTTTTTCCTTTTCAAAATGATATTGTGGTGCAGTTCTTGAAAATGATATTGCACATATGTTGTAATATTGCATATACTTTGAAATTAATTAAGGTGTTTACACACTCATGTTAATTGTGACCAAAGCCTTTGCACTCAAAACATCGGAGTTCTTCAAGTGAATCATCTTTGGAAATATCGAAATAGATCCAATTTTTTCAGAAGATAGAAATTTTTTTTTGTTGTTGTTTTTTTACAAGTTCATTCAACTCTTTCTGAAACAATTCTACCGTCAAATCATCTTCTATCACTTAAATCATCCCCAAACTTTTCTTTTATCCCAGTGTAGACATAGATAGCTTGGTTTTTGTTCCTTTTTTGTTCTTCAAGATTTATCTCATAGTTTTTGGGATTATCTATCTGGGTGTCGAGGCTAACCGAGTCCAAGTTTTTATTGTCATTGAGCAAGTATTGATTGACTTTGAATTTCGAAGACAAAGATCTAATGATTTTCCCAACGGCCTGTTCCTTTGAGAGTGTTTTACCCAGAACTTGAAATTCTTTGGTGATTAACACAATTCTCTGTACATAGTCAGTAATAGTCTCATCTTCATTCATCACCAGACTCTCATATTGATTCAACAGTGTCTTAACCTTGCTCTCTATAACACTTAGATCCCCTTCACAATGAGTCTATAGGATTTCACATGCATCCTTAGTAACAGTGAACTCTTGGATTAACATGAACATGTGAGAATATGCATAGCTAAAGATAGCATTCAATGCTTTCTCATTAGCTGTAAACTTAGTACATTCACCCATGGTCCAATTACTCTCAGGTTTTAACACTACACTAGCATTGTTTGAAGGTAGCACTAGAGCATGATATCAATTCAAGACTAACTCCCAAGCACTTAACCGAAAACGTTTTAGAAGATCTTTGAACTAGTTTACTGGATTGATAGGTTCTTACGAAGATCTTTGAACTAGGCAAACCTACATGAACGAGTGTCACGCCCCAAAACCAAAATACTTTGGCGCGACCGGCCGTCTATCATGAAATGGGCTCACGCCAAGACGAAAGCTTCAATTTTATTTAAAAAAGAACGTGTGTGGTGCAGTGGTAAGAGCAGGGGTCAGCAAACAATAGTCATCGTTTCGAACCTTGATGGGACAGATTTTATTGTAATAACCAACATCCCACATCGCTTGTGAATGGAAGAGGTGAATGGTATATATGTAGTCCACCACTCTCTTATGGTATAAGGCCTTTTGGGGAAACCCAAAAAGAGATTCGTGCGGGCTCCGGCCCAAAGGGACAATATTGTACCGAGTGGTGAGACAACCATGCGTAAGCTTGCCGGTCCAACGGGCCGGGTCTCAGTTCATTAGTGGTCGGGTCATTACAAATGGTACCAGGGCAGGACTATCTGGAATTTCAAAAACTAAGTGCCATGCGGGGCAAAGTGCTACACTGCATGGGTGGTGGGAGCCACCTATTGGCCCGTAGGGGCCACATCTAGAATCCTGAACGGATGGTTGGTTCCGGGACAATCCCAAAGAAAGTTCGACGAGGACGTCGAGAATTTAAGAGGGGTAGATTGTAATACCCAACATCTTACATTGCTTGTGAGTGGAAGAGATGGAGGGTATATATGTAGTCCACCACTCTCCTATGGTATGAGGCCTTTTTGGAGAAACCCAAAAACAAATTCCTGCGGACTCCGGCCCAAAGCTGACAATACCGTACTGAGTGGTGGGACAACCATGCGTAACCTTGCCGGCCCAATGGTCAGGGTCTAGGCCCATTAGTGGTATGGTTGTTACAACGAGGACGAACCCTAGATACGAATATGCAATCACCATCTCATCTCTACTATGTTCGGAGTGATTTAACTACTTATGATAGATTGAAGGGTGAAGGAATTCAAGATAGTGTACATGTATATCATAAACAAAACGATAATCGCATACAAGCTCATACAATTTGAAAGTAAGAGAACACGAATTGAATAAGATAAAAAAATGGAGAAATTACCATGATAATCTAGAATTCGATGTCGAAAAATTATTCAAGAACCAAAAGCAAGCTCAAATTGTGTCTCAATGTCAAAATATGAATATGGAGCTTTTTCTAAGAACTAGGATAAAAGAAAGTATGGAGAAGGAATTCTTAATTCTAAACTAAAAGGAATTACAAAACTCATGAATATGCGCATCTTGTCGCGACGGACCAATTATCTCGCCTTAGCCACTTCAGGGGCAGAAATGTGGAGCTCTCGTAAAATCTGATTGGATGAGTTATAATGCTTTTCCAAAACTTCTTATTTTGTCTCAAAAAGCATAGATTCCTGTAAAATGTGAACACAAGACAAAAGTGTAGCTAAGCAAAGGACGAAGACTCACAAAAGACCGATAAGGACTAAATGAAACTATAAACTATGTTCAATTAGTAGATGGTACAAACCTTATAAACAATGCTCTTACAAATTCAGTTCCCGTGTGAAGTAGTTCGACCGGTAGATACTTGATTAATCGTCAAGTACACCACATTCAAATCATCATCAAAGAAAAATATTATTATCAAACATTGAGATGTAATAAGGGTGTAAACACGCCTAAAATTAATGAATTGGATAATTAGAGAGAAATAGAGTAAAATGGATTAATCGATGAATCTGAGCCATTTGCATGTGGCTTCCTCTTTCCCTCCCCTTTCTTTTCTTTCATCATTTCTGGAAGAGATACACATATCATGTGATGAGAATGTATGAATGGATCTCAGCGAAGAAAGGTTTGGTCTCTTCTTCCCTTTTTTTTTTCTTTACTATGAAGTTTTCAAGAGAGATGGTTTCAAACACTTGATTGAGCACTATCGTGTTAATAACGTGTTAAGAAAATATAGAATAGTAATAGACAAGGAGTAAAAGAAAGAGGAGGGTGTAGTATTCCATTCATCTTATGAAATGATTCAAGTGTACACAACATATACTCCCTCATCAAGTTGGAAATAGTAGAAAAGGAGGTAGTAGTAAAAAAGATGCTCTCTACGTTCTCTCGTCTTTCTTCACTTTTTCTGATCATTCCCTCTCGTATGAGAGATGTCTCCTCCAGTATGGAGATTGGGTCTTCACTGTGTGAGTTATTCCTACTCCTTCCCTGTTTTCTCTTTTGACAACCCTACTCAAATGGTGAGATTTGTTCAGCCTTTCCATTTTGGTGAGATTCGGTTGAGATATTCAATCCTGGTTGTTACGTCTTATAAATCTTCAAGATTTTCCTTATCTTTGCATTCAAATGGTTTTCAAATTCAAAACAAAACCTTTATGGGCTATAAATATATGACAGTAGTAATCTGTTTTCTTCATTGCATACAACCTACCCTAACTTATCTAGTGTTTTGGTGCATAGCTTTTGATCTTAATTTGACTGTCAAGGAGGATGAGGTGGTTAAAGTCTTGAATGCAGTCTAGCAGGCGGCAGATAGGTGCTTGGTGGGCAGGGTGTTAACTAGAAAACAGGTGCACTTGGAGGCTCTTGAGAGCACTCGGAGCGGTGCTTGGAATTTAACGAAATGTGTTCGGCTGCAAAAAATTGGTACAAACAGGCTGCTTTTCTAATTTGGACACATGACTGAGTTGAATAAAACTATGTGGAATGGCCCTTGGTCTTTCGATCGTAACTAGGTTATTTTACGACGAATTGAGAAAGGTCAGGATCCTCTAGCGATCGATTTTGACAAATGTGTCTTTCCGGTGCATGTCTCTGGTCTGGCATTGTCGAATAGCTCTTTGGTGCTGTTGGAAATCATAGGTAATGCTTTGGGTGAATTTGTGGAACTAGAGACACAATTGAGCAGAAGTTTCTTGTCTGCTTCGCTTCGTATGAAAGTTCAGATTGATGTACCAAGCCATTACGTCGTTGCATGAAGATGGAGGGGCCGAATGGGGGGTTGATCTGCTTGACTTTCACGTATGAGAAGCTGCCGAATTTTTGCTTCTTTTGTGGTGTAATGGGACATATTTTCCGGGTTTGTACGGATTGTCTACATTTGTTCGAGAAGGGGGGTTTGGTTGATGAAACGCTCCAGGAATACGGTGACTGGTTGAGGGCTAGTTCATACTCCAAGGCAGATAAGGTCCTAGGCGGCGCTACGAGCTAAGGGAGGCGGTTCCCTATTATTCCGACGGGGAGGGGTAGTTTGGGGAGATCACCTTCCCCTCATTCGGTTTCACAAGCAGGTATTAATGTTGCTATTAATTGAGATAATTGGCAACAAATTGGGGAAGCTAATCAGATTGGTTTTTTGGCCAAAGGTATTCCAAAGGAGATTCTTCCTCAAGCGTTATTTTTGGGAGTGTTAATCATTGCTAGAATCGTGCAACGACTCTTGTTTTCCAAATCTCAACTGACATAGTTGATTCTTATTCCACTTCTACTACCCATGACTTTTCAGCCCATATCCTTACTGATCCACTAAGCCCACCGAGTCCAAACATAATACCCCTACAATTAGCCAAAAGCCCAATCTACCACCTTTTCCTAGCTATACTATACCAGCTCCTCTCACTGGCTCAACCCTTCCTCCTCCTGGCCCAATGCAACCCTCCCTATTTCCTTCCCCCCATAGCCCAACTATTTTCCTTTACAGCCCAGACCATCCCGTCCCAGACTCAACTTATGCTCCTAGACCCTAGTTTGGTTCCTCGGAGCAGTGGTAAGAAGAGAGGCCACCCCCCTAGTGTAAAAATTGTTATCAAGAAATTTGGCCCTTCTCTACAATCTAAGGGGGTTGGTGGTAAAGTTCGCAAGATGATCATCGGAAATACGAAAATCAGAATTGACGAGACTTTGATTGTTTCGAGACTAGAGGCGGGAGTTTCCATGCAACCCTGCCTACCTCAATGAGTTGCCTCTCCTGGAACTTTCAAGGTCTGGGGAACCTTTGGACAGTTCGAGCCCTTGGTGAATCTGTTCGCACTCATTGTCCCACTTTTATTTTTCTTATGGATACTAGATTATGTACTTGTGGTATTTATCGAATTAAGCAAAAGTTACATTAATTTGGTGTTCATGATCCTTCTGTTGGTCAATGAGGGAGATTAGCCCTTCTGTGGAATAAAGAAAGCATTGTAACCGTTTCAATCTTTTTCGAATAATTCATATTGATGCAAGCGTTTGTGTTGGAGAAAATGAGGAAATGTGGCATCGTACGGGTTTTTATGGTGAACCGGATTCTAGTAAAAGGAAAAAGACGTGGTCTCTTCTATCTCAATTGGGCCAATTATCTTGCAGGCCATGGGTAGTCATAGGTGACTTCAACGAACTTTTGGATCCAGTAGATAAAAAAGGGGGAGCTGAATTACCCAACTGGCGTTTGAGAGATGCTTGGACACCTTTTATTGAAATCAATCTTTCTGATATTGAGTATTCGGGATACCAGTTTACATGGTCAAATCGGCAATCTGCATATGAGAAATTCCGATCACTCCCCTATTTTACTCTATCTCCGCCATCGAGCATCGAGATAGACTCGACAACATCGTCGCCCCTTTCAATTCTGTTTTGAGGCATGCGGCTCAAGTTAGAGGATTGTAAGCGTGTGGTGCAAGAAAGCTGGAGCTCGACTCAGCCTCTGTCTTCGAACCTTCATGCGTGTCGAGCGGGTCTAATTAGTTTGGATAAAGTGGTGTTTTGGTCTGTTAAGGAAAAAGTTGGCAAATGAAGAAGGAATTAGAGCAACTCCATCAACTGGAGTATACGGCTGGTGTGAAAAGCTAAATTCCGGCTCTGAAGTTAAATCTAGAAAAGGAGCTTGACAAAGAGGAATTGATGTGGAAACAAAGGGAAAAAGTCCAGTGGTTGGCGGAGGGGGATCAAAACATGACCTTCTTCCATTCGAAGGCCTCACAGAGACATAAGAAGAACGTAATATTGGGTCTGCTTGATAGTCACGGGAACTGGTGTACGAATGAGCATACTATGAGACAAATCGCCAATGAATATTTTCGGTCAATTTTCACATCCAGACAACCGCTGGAGGCTGACATCGAGAGTGTAGTGGGGACTGTGGGACCTCGCATGGACGGTCGAATGAACCAGGAGCTAACTCGCGTGTTCACTCCAAACGAGGTAAAAACTGCACTTTTCGATATGTACCCCCTTAAATCCCCTGGCCCTGATGGCATGTCTGCTGTTTTTTATCAGTGTTTTTGGAATATTGTTAGTGATATGTGGTTGAGTGTGCTCTTAATTTTCTGAATAATCATAACCTTGACCCTAAATTTAATTACACCCACATTGTTCTCATTCCCAATTGCAAAACACCATATAATTTCACCTAGTTTCGTCCTATTAGTCTTAGCAACGTTTTTCAAAATAGCCTCTAAAGCTATCACACAAACTGGTTAAAGCGTTTTATGGACACCATTGTTTCTGAAACCCAGTTAGCGTTTGTTCCTCACAGATTGATTACTGATAATGTGCTTGTGGCCTATGAAGTGAATCAATTTTTAAAGCAAGAAAAGAAAGGTAAGGTTATTCTCATGGCTTTGAAACTTGATATGAGTAAGGCGTATGGCCTGGTTGAATGGTCTTTTCAGAAAAGAGTGCTTGAGAGACTAGGCTTTGAGAATTAGTTTGTGGATCTTACTATGCTCAGTGTGCAAACTGTCTCTTACTCTGTTATCATGAATGGATAGACCCAATTTTTCGGAGAGGGGGATTCGTCAGGGAGATCCTCTGTCACCTTATTTATTTCTATTTTTTATGGAAGCTTTTACCTCCCTTTGTTGACATGCTGAGGAGAATGAGGTTATTCGAGGGGTTGATGTAACCCCGATAGCACAAAGGATTTCTCACCTTCTTTTTGTAGATGATACTTTGTTCTTCTGTCAGGCTACTGTTGATGCTGCTCGGGGCGTGAGTGACCTTCTTCACAGGTTCAGTTTGGCCTCCGGTCAAGAGATTAATTTGGAAAAGTCCACAGTGGTTTTTAGTCGGAATGTTGATGTAGATAGTGTTAAGGAGATAAGGAGATGGCTGCCCATGAGAGTTGTGGAGAAACATGATAAATATTTGGGGCTTTCAACGGAGATGGGAAGATCGAAGAAAGACGTATTTGGGTGGTTGAGAGACCGGGTGTGGAAGAAGGTGGAGGGCTATCATAGCAAACTCCTTTCTAAGGTGGGGGAGGAAGTTCTCATTAAGTCGGTTATCCAAGCCATTCCTACATATGTTATGGGATGTTTCAAGCTCCCGGATTATTTGCTTAATGAGATCGATTCTATAATTGTGAAATTTTGGTGGGGAAACGGTAAGGAGAGGAAGATGCATTGTATTAAATGGGATTCATTTTGCGAGTCTAAAAAGGATGAAGGATGGGTTTCTGTGACCTTCGGTCCTTCAATTTGGTGATGCTTGGGAAGCAAGTGTGGCGAATCATTTTGTATCCGAATTCTCTTCTTAGTCGTGTCCTTAAAGCCAAATACTTCCCCCACATGGATGTTCTTAATGCTACTCCTAAAGGTAATGTATCCTTCACTTGGCGAAGTATTTGTGGGGCGTTGGAGTTGGTAAGACAAGGTATTCGTTGGCGGGTTGGTAATGGGGAATGTATTGATATTTGGGGTGACAATTGCATACCACGGGATGGGTGTATGAGGCTTTTTACCCCGAATATTATGCAGGTGGATAATCCTTTGGTCGCTCGACTTATTGATGAAGATGGTAGGTGGAATGTTCCGGTTTTACGTGAGCTGTTTTTTGAAGAGGATGTTAATGATATTCTTAAAATTCCCCTCCCTTTGTTAACTGCTGTAGATACCCAGATTTGGTCCAGGACAAGGCATGGACGGTACACTGTATCGATCGGTTACCATCTTGCCCGCAACATTAGCTGCAGTACGTTACGAGATCGAGTAGGCAGCAGCAGTACATGTTCTAGGACAGCCGACTGGAACTGGATTTGGCAAGTGAAGGTCCCGAAAAAGATTAATATTTTCTTCTGGCAGCAACTCAAGAAATCCCTCTCCGTTAATTCCATGCTTTGGTCCCGTGGCGTGGATGTCGATGGTTTGTGTCCTGTGTGTGGTGCTAATGACGAATCGCTACTTCATCTATTTAGGGTGCGATTTTGCCAGGCTTATTTTTGGGCCACTTCGCCACTACCTTTCTCAGCCATTTACTCTTATGTGCCCCTTGTTGTCGACTGGATTGCGCAGGTACGATCCAACTGTCTTCTCGGGAGCTTGAGTTCTTTGTGACGGCTTGTTGGAGCATTTGGTATCACCGAAACAAAGTCGTCCATGAGGACAAATGCCTTGATGTTGTGGAGTCAGTCCATTTGTCACGCAGTACTTGAGCCGATATGCTGAGGCTAAATCAATCTACAACAATCCCCGACCTTTCTATCAGCAGCAGACCCGATGGAATCCACCACTGCCTGAAGTCATCAAAATTAATTATGACGCTTTGGTGCGGGCCAGGCAGCAGGCTACTAGTGTGGGGTTGGTTGCTCGTAATTCGGCGGATGAAGTGCTGGTGTGGAGACGAGTTGATGTTCCTTTCACTGACGATGTCGAAACTGCGGAGGCTTGCTCGTGCTGTTGTACTCATGGGCTACGACTTGGACTTCGATCAAGTCCACATCGAAGGCAGCTGCTTCAATTTAGTGAAGCAGTTAAGGAGCTCTACTCCTTCCTTATCTGCAGCAGGCCATATCATAGAAGAAACAAAAGATCTAGCTTCTATTTTTATTTCAGTTTCCTTCCAGTTTACTAGAAGAGACAGAAATAGACTAGCTCATTTATTGGCCAATTGTTCTCATTCAGCTGATGCTGGCTCTACGGAGCTACCGGTTCTCAATCCGGATGTAATCCCTGCATGATTTCTTAATGAAAGTTCAATATTGATCTTAAGAAAAAAAAACATATACTCCCTCTGTCTAAACTTTAACTTTATAACTTCTCGTATTCCATTTTAATCCGTCCCAATTTCATCATCTCATCCCTAACATGAAAATTTTATCTCCTACTTTATTGCACTATATCTACTACTTTAAACACTATTTATCCTACTACATTCATTATTTTTCATACTTTATCACCATCTTTTAAACTTTATTATTATATCTTCTACTTTATTTTCCTTTATTTATTAATACGATTTGCGGGGAGATGAACCCAAGATGAAGGGAATATATCATGAGCCACTACTTATAGGCTACTAAAAGTATTTAATTTCACAATAATATATAGTTAGTGGGGGGGTGTATAATTGATATTGTAACTTACAGGAGTTACAAAAGAATATCAATTTTGTCATTAATCCAGTCAATGAGGGTATCTGGTGAAGGTAAGACTGGCTCCAATGGAGCCGTCATCGAGGTGTGTCGTTGCCCACGACGCGCCGCGACGTCTCCATCGGGGCCGAGACGCCGCGCCAATGGGCGCGGCGTCTCCTTGCCCGCCGTGCCTCGGCGCGTAAAGCGCCTGGCATGGCGCTTGTCGGTTGCTGCCACGTACCCCCCCCCCTTTATTTTTTTTTTCATTTTGTTTCTTTTTCCGGTTTTCGATTTTTATCCGTTTTCGAACGATAATATTTTCAAAAATACGAAATAAAAAATATAAAAAAATCACCAACGGCTACGTTTTTTCACGATCTACAAAATGAGACCAAATTTGATTTTTTAAAAAAATTTTAATTATTCATTTTGAATTTCGAATTTTGAAATTCCCCCCACCCCCCGACTTTTGATTTTTGAATTTCCCCCCGACTTTTGAAT
>JAYMSP010006198.1:0-12105 GCA_036897095.1 Plantago elongata | reverse complement strand
CGTCCGACAGACCCGCCAAGCGCGTTGGCTCGCACATCCGTCAGACCCGCCAAGCGCGTTGGCTCGCACGTCCGTCAGACTCGCCAAGCGTGTTGGCTCGCATGTCCGTCATAACTGGGAGCATGGATGAGCTTGGAGGATCATCGAAAATTTGCACCTTATGTATTTCACAAGAATGAGAAATGGAAAATGTCAATGTGCACTTCACCACTGGTTACTTAAATCTACTGTTTTGCAATACCATTACAAATATCGCTTTAAACTTCCTAGTCCGTCCAATAGTAATCATCCTTACGGGCATAAAATTCTCCAACTAAATGCAAACGTACGCATTACATACTAGCAAATAAACACTAGCAAAAACATAAGTAACCTCGAAACTTCACTATTCCCACAATAATGAGTTTAGGATCCAACAAAATTACTCAGTTTTCATTCTTCTCCACATCAGAGGGCCTCTTTGTGCATGTTATATTTACTCATGATGCTTGGCAAATGTACTTCCTAGGGTAGTAAATAGTTGCTCGTTTAGAAAAAATAACGAGCTCCACAATCGAGTGTCTTGTATTTTAAACCTCACCGGGTTTAATATAAAGATACTTTGTCGATATACTTTGTATTCAATATAGCTAAATATACACAAATGCTATTTGATATATGCGGCTTATGGAAATATCACGTAATAATTATACTGTTTTATGATGTTATCTAAAATATCAAATGATGCTTTATTTTTCAATATTTGAAATGTTATACCAGTTATATTATACTCCATCCGTCTCAAATTAAAAGTTCCGTATTTGTTGTTGGTTGTCTCAAATTAATTAGAAGTCGCATTTTCTAAAATCGATGCATTGCTTTATTGAACCAATAAATATATTTATATTTCTGGTCTAGATCTACTTGTTAAATTGCCACTTCTAGGTTAAATCATAATTGTACGCTACTAATGTGTTATTCTTTGATGTATTTGAAATATCGTTAACATTTTTATATATATTTATTCCAATTAAATTTCTCAAACACTATTTCAGAGCTCTACACTATGCAAGTATCAAGTTCAGAATAATATTTAAACAAAATTGATATATATATAGTTGGGTATGGAGTTAGACATGTAGTATAATAATTAATATATAATTTATTTGTAAAATTTACGGGCATCGCGCTTAGTGCGGTGTATCTTGCTTTGTTAGTCGTAAGAGTTGGGCTATGTTATCTTTAATTGCAATGTTTTACACCGAACTTATTTGAATTGTAGTATATAATATAATTAAGCAGAATTGAATAGGATGGAACTAAACTAAATGAGTTTTCAGTTGAAAAGAACAAAACTCGGTGAAATGGTCATGAAGGTTTTGAGTAGTGGTCGTTTTTGTTGAGTCCTTGTATTGAGAATGTAGTGTTATTGTCGGAGCATCACTTATGATTTGGTAAGCATTAATGCAATCGAATAAAAAATTTTTATTGTTCAAAAAAAGTAATTCAAAATGTCATGAAGATTTGCTCTGAGAACTTAGTTATTCATTATCATATAGGAGTAATAGAGTACTATATATATTGTGACCCGTTTTTTACCCAGTTGCTAGCTTTTGTTTGGTTTAGGGTGTTTTAGTAGTTAATTTTTTTTATTTGGTATAGTTTTATAATTATTGAAAGTTAGTCTCTTAGGTCTATCTTTAAGGTTGGTCTCTCCTAATACGACTTCTTCATCTAACATAATTGAACACTCCAATTATAACATTAATATAACAAATGCAATCGTAGCTTAAGTAAGCTATATTTTCATTTATAAGTTTTGTTCAAAATTGTTATAGTGGCTATGTATTATTTCACCTTAGAATGTATTGTCTATTAATTTTTAGATTTTAATATAATTTATAAAATTCAATTAGGTTCTGCGTAATAATTTATAAACGTTGGAAAACGATTATTTGGAATAAACTGGATCAATCCTTGTTAAAACATCTACACATTTAATATCACACATTACAAATTTTACTTTGATTAATCCATATTTTTTTATGATAAAACATTAGGCATTCAATTGAAACATTATATTTAATTAAATTTCATCACTTCATTTTGAACTTAATTTTCAGTTATAAAAGAATAATCCATAAGTATAAAAACAAAGTATAGTATTTCATTTATATATGGCTGGATCTGAGCATGTGCGAGGAGGTCCTTCATGATCCAACTTGTTTGGGGCCATTTTGTATATGTATACAAATAGTATACTTCTAGATATATATTTAGGTTTTGTTTAAATTCATTTGTTTAATGAGGTCATTAAATATATAAAAAATTTAATAACTCATTTTCAATATGTTCTATAAATCTAATTAGTTTCTATGTGATTATCTAAAAATGTTAAATAATGATTGTTTATTTATAAATTTAAAGTAAATCATATGAAAATATATGCATTTAGTGTCAAACATTATGAATCCACTGGAATTATTTGTATTAAGTAAAATAAAACAATTTCATTTACTTAAATATTTCTTTTCTTTTTATAATTAAATATTTTCTATTTTTACACAATAATATAAATTTATCAATAAGTTAAGTTAACGTATACATAGTATAAGAAATGAGTAAGATGCAAGGTGTGATAATATAAATCATAACACGATATTACACACAATCTATAACAACCGTTCCTTATAAATACAAAAAATGATATTTTCTCAATCCCGTGAAATAAGACACATAACTTTTCGGATGTTTTTATGCCGTCAATTATTTATTGTTATAATATAAATATAAATATTAAATTAGTTAGTGGGAATTTTTAGTTAGTGGAGGTACTTTTTTGAGTATGATATGAATATTAAATTAGTTAGTGAATGTAGTTTTTTATTATTTTTGGAAAGTGTCTTGTTTGGTGGTACGTTCATAAAAAGAATATGTGTCTTATTTCACGTGACGGAGTGAGTAATTTTTATTAGTGAGGATAACTTTTTTAATGAAATAACTTAATATTATTTAAATCATCCTATTTATAGTATAATTTAAAACAATATGGGTAGGTTTATATATATTTTTTAAACGACTAAAGGTGACTTGAACTCTCAACCTATTGGTTGGAGTTGAAGCGTCTTACAAACTGATATGCACTTCGTTGTTATGAATAGATCTATATTAAAAAATAATTAAAAATACTTAAGTTAAAAAAAATATCAGAGAAAGGTCGTGCTATAGCCCTACCATGGATACTAGTCCATCTTGTATTATGTAATTATCATGAATATCAAAATGGAAGTGACCCTTTATTGCAACATGCTGCAATCACTGGTTTGCTGGAGTAATGGATTTCTATGGGATAGAAGTTGGAGACTGGTTTGCTGGAGTAAATGGATTTATATGGGATAGAAGTTGGAGACTTGGTAGAGATATTTGAAAGAGAGGAGGGTCATTGCAACATGCTACAATCCGTTTGCTGGAGTAAATGGATTTCTATCGGCTGGAAGTTGGAGACTTGGTAGAGATATTTGAAAGAGAGGAGGTTCATCTCTTTGAAACATGCCAATATTAGGAGGCACTCTCCCAATGTGTATCACTCGACACTTGTAGCTTTAAAGTCGGCTATTCTGGATCACTTTTCAGTTTTGTAAAGCTAGGGAATGTTAGTAGCTCAAAGTTGGTGTTATAGCTCTTCTGACATATTTTGAAGCTGAAAACAATAAGCCATATTTCTTAAGTAACCTACGAACTATACCAATAATTGATAATTTGTTGGCATCTCAAATGGAAACACTATGAAATCATCACAGAAAAGAAAAGCAAAGCAATATCTGTCTTTCCACTTCATCAAGCTATGCTGCCCTCAATGCTGGCAAATTAGCTGTATAATAAAAGGGCAGTAGCATCAAACAAATATAAGAATACACAAAAATAAACAAACTACTGCAGCTTCACCAAGCGTCCAAGCCAATCTGAGAGAAAATTGCACACAATCCAATCTTGAAGATGAGCCAACTCTCAAGTCCTTATCTCAAGAGCTAGAAACATAATAAGCATAAACAGTATAATAAGTTTCTGCCAATGTTAACAGCAACATTATCACAACAGCCAAGAACGATATAATCGTCCATGGACTGTTGAAATATCGATGCTTCAGGGTAGCAATCCAGGAATTCCACTTGTGATCATAATACTCATTCACTTGCTCCGACAGCGTCGAAAGATAGATGTCGTTCATGTCGAAAACAACTTCTTGACATATCCGGTTGAATAGCTCAGCAACCTCTCCGCCATTCCCCAGTCAATGCTCGACGATCCCACAGTAAAGCAAGTAACTCACATCTGCAGCTGTGTCAATCAAATTGTCCATGAAGATAACATACGATGTTAGCTCGCTTGTGCAGTCCAAACGACATTGTTCGTACCTGATGAGGTTGAGGAATAGGGATTTGGTTCCATCATGGATCAAGAATTGAGGTAACTTGAGGACTCCGTCTTGAACTTTATGTCCCAGAATCTATCAGTTTTCCTTCTTTTAAATTTGATCCCTGCTTCTCCCAACTCGGAGACACAATGAATTAGTTGTTGCATTCTTTTGTCTGCAACACAGTTTGTGTTTGACCACCTCTTCATTCATGTTCGGGGAGTGGGTTTAGGTCCTTTGTGAACGACCAAGAGGTTTCGCCTGAACACTTCAAGCAGTCTAGCCTACCTTGTTCTGCTAATGGATCAAAAGTGCTCCCATTTCCAAGAGACTATTCCAGTTTGTTCCTGTCGCTCTTTGTCAATGGCTCATCCGTCGGTGTCAATGGATCGAAAAATCGGAGTGCTAACCTGGCGACAATCCCCTTCAAGTCCGGATTGTCAACTTGAATGCCCAACATCTTGTCCAATGTCCAGTATAAACAGAGGAATTTGGTTCTCTAGCATGATCATATCACGTTGAATCAAGTGCATTGTAGCTCTCATTGCGATTTGCGAATATTGGATAATTTCTTAAGTATCCGAGCTGAGTGAACCCTTCAGCCGCCCCTCTGAAGAGCTCCAACACAAAGGATGAATCAAGCACCATCGTTTCTATATAATCATTGCTACTGTGGTTGATTGCCCCTTCATAGCAACACCGTGCTTTTTCCTTGAGTTCTTTCACCGCGTCAAGGTAGAGCTCTATTTTATGATTAGTCCGCTTGAGGATACGATATAAAGCCCGCCATTTATGCCGGTCCATGTTGCGTAGCCGTCTCTTACCATGGTGGTATATCGACCCAACGAAACGATATGAGGAATGTAAGCCTTATCATCACCTGCATCCCGGAGGCATTGCGGGATTCGGTAGATGCTTAGTTTAGCCCAACAACCAGCTGCATCATCTTGCAATGCTTACGATCCATTCGGATTTAAGAGGCTTGCTTATCCCTCCACCTCAAATTCCCACCATACATAGAACAAAGATGTGTGAACATACGTTGTAATTAGCTTTATAGCATCAAATATGAAGGTGAGTTAGGAAAAGCAATTCCCATGCTTTTTGCGAGAGATGAAACAAACCAAATTAAATATTTAACTTGAATGTTTTAAGTTTGTATCATATACGCAAGTGCATAATAATTCCAATTCTGAATAAATGACAAGTGAAATTATCCATAAATTAGAATTGATTACACATCTTATAAACTCAGAACATGAAGGATATTGACTCTGAACATAATGATATCGAGAGGAAGAATCTCTGAACTCTTATTGCAGGTATTCTAGGTAAGTTCCCTATCATTTTCAGGGAACACAAACTCTTTCGAGCAACTGAACAAATGAATACGTGAAAACAAAATCATGGCAGCAATCATATTAATATTAATGAGTACAAATTTTCTGCTGTCCAGGAACTTGTGTTAAAAAAATTAGTCGAGATTTGCTATCACGGCATCCACAACTTCTTGGGTGGTACTCTCGCCTCCGAGGTCTTTTGTTCGATATCTACCCTCTTCAATAACACGCTTCACTGATGTCTCGAGTCGGTCAGCAAACGAAGGGAATTGCAAGTGTCTAAGCATCATAGCTGACGATAGAAGCAGAGCCACTGGATTAGCCCTCTTATCCTCTAGCAACTTGTCATTTCCTACATTTCCAGCAGAGGCACCTTGCTCGAAGATGGCATGGTCAGCACCAACATTTCCTGGAAATCATCAAAGAAAGAAAAGAGTAAGTGCAAGCCCAAAAGACATATCTATCATCCAGAAACAATCATTTACTTTGGCAGCTTTCAAGTGCAGGCAAGCATGGACGACGTACTGAGAACATGAAAATTCATGTAGAACCTTTCTTTAAAAATGATGAATGGTAAATAGAAAATTGAAGTATTCTCAAATGTATTAGTTATAGTATGCATACCTCCAGGCATGACACCAGTACCTCCAGCTATACCGGCAGCGGTATTGGCAACCAGATTCCCATACAGATTAGGAGTAACCTGAAAGATATAGATGTGTTAATGATAAACAGCAAAACAATCGCATATAGTAACTAATGGGACAACAGAATTATGAAGTAAAATGATGCAGAAATTGTGAGGCAAACTTAACTAAAATATCAGCCTCTAGTGAGATACGGACAAAGCAAGGATGTACAACTGGGTCAAGGTTTATGTTAAGACATATCACTTCCGACTAAACAAATGACTAATACGGTAAGAAGAGATGATCAGGCAAAAAACATAAGTCCTAGTGAATGGTCAAATGGGGAATTTGGAGAAAGAAAATACACCTAAAATCTACTCCAGCAGCAACAATGTAGCACCAGGGAGGGAGCCTATTCTACAGATCTCCATGACATACAGGCTCAGTTGAAGAACCCTAACATGAGTTCACTGAATCTCAATTTTAAATACATTGGAAATCCAGCAACAAAAAATTTGTGAGCAACACGCAGGAGTGATAACAATAAAAACAGTGCTTCACTAATCTTGCAAGAAAAAATTGTCATGTGTTAACTTGTAATATAAGAAGAATCAGGGGTGAAGAGTCAGTACAGTAGTAGTATAGTAGAAGTTAGATGACAGATAAATGTGCAGGATCAACCAATATGAAAATAGAACACCGACCTAGAACTGATATTAAGGATTTGTTTGAGTTTCTTACCATAACATCAAACTGCTCGGGTTTGGAAACAAGTTGCATGGAGCAGTTATCCACAATCATCTCATTGTATTGAATACTAGGGTACTTGCTAGCAATTTCACGGCAGGATTCTAGGAACAGACCATCAGCAAGTTTCATAATATTTGCTTTATGCACTGCGGTCACTTTCTTCCGGTTGTTGAGGTAGGCATACTCAAAGGCATATTTTGCAATTCTTTCCGAACAGAATTTTGTAATGACCTAGGCAGTAAGCCAAATGAGAAACAAGGCTACGAGCAGGTATTGAGTGATTTAAAGAACATAAAACACAAACCATGTATAGCAAGAAAGAAAGAATAAACCTACACGGGGATCGTAAGGCAGAAACTAAAATAAGCAGAACAAAAGTCTTCTGAAATGCAAAGATGTCACTATTTTTATCCTCTTTTTTCTATATTTGTCCTAAGACCAAGCAATACTGTTTTTAATTTGTCTCCAGAAAATGCAGGGAAGTGACAGAAAACGACTATTCCACCCCACAGAGGATCAGAACTGAATATGACGGTTTGACAGTAATACTAATACAAATTGTGATGATTATGTAGTATAACTAAAATAGAGTTTATTATACGACGTTGCTTTATATGAGATCACATATACGTATTATCCACTAGTTATAAAATTAATGTTCTTTTAAAGAAACTATGGAACTGAATTGCACGAGTATCCAATTTAGATGGCAAGAACAGAAGAGTTTAAAATTTACAAAGATACTAGGTTTCTCAAACGTATTATGCATTAATGGACTATACAGAAACTATGGAACTTAATCCCACATGGATCCAACTTCAGATTGAAAGAGCCAAAAAGTTCAGAATCACTAATCAGGACAAATATATCTCTGGTAATATATAGTAGATGTCAGGGTGATACAGGAGAAGGCAATTTAGACACAAATGCAATACACAAGGATATGCACAGATTTAAAAAATGGATCTGATCACACAAGGGGCACATTATCTGCATGCACGCAGAAACATTTTTGTTTGTCTTTCAAAAAAGAAAGAACCACCAGCTGTATATACAATTAGTGCAAAAGGTAAATCCAGGGAAAAAAAAAAGGTTTGATAGCCTATTTCAGAGTCAATTTTAATTTACATGTTGAGAACTTTCATATATATTCACATATACAAGCTCAAGCATGCTGTACTGATGTGGTCGTAAAGACATATCCACATAGCAAACTTATTAGCTTTTTGGTATTTGTAGCATTCTTTACAATGTTATCCAGCCACTCTTTTAGAGGCTTACTTTTCTTTACAAGCTCTTTACCTGGGACTACTTCCCATCTCTAACATATTCATCATGCTCCAAACAAAAGCTAATCATGTATTACCAAACATATGAACTAAACAAGATGCAAACACTCACTTACATAAATAACACTGACATAACCAAATGACCAAATTGAGCAAACAATATGGACTATAGTGAGAATAACCTCAAACACTGACTCACACGAATAACCATGACACAACCAAATGATCTATTAAGCAAATAATATGGACTATAGTGAAAATAACCTCAAACACTCACTCACATAAATAACAGTGACACAACCAACTAAACGAATTGAGCAAACGACATGGACTGGTAAGAATAACCTCAAACACTAACTCACACGAATAACAATGACACAGCCAAATTATCAAATTGAGTAAATACAAACTCACACAAATAACAACCAACCAACCAAATGATCAAATTGAGCAAATAATATAGACTAACACTAACTCACAACATATGACCGAATTGAGGATATACAATCAAGTCAACAACTCACATAATAAGAGTGACACCACCAAATAATCGAATTGAGCATATTTCTTACAATCAACAACTCACACAATAACAGTGACACAACCAAATGATCGAATGAAGCAAACGATATGGACAGGCGAGAATAACCTTAAGGCTTTCAACAACACCAGGAACAACCTCATGCTCGAGACCGGAGTACTCGCCCTCCGTGTTCTCCCGGATCACGACGATATCAACGTTATCGTGCCTCGTCGGAAGCCCCTTGAGATTAAAGCAGTGCACCAGTGAGGCGTACAGATCCAGCTCCCTCCTCAACAGCACATTCAGCGAGCTGACACCTCCTCCTACAGGCGTCTTCAGCCCGCCTTTCAAGCACACCTTGTTCTTCTTAATCGACTCGATCACCTCCTTGGGCACGCTCTTCATGTCACCGTGGATGTCGTACTTCTCAAAGTACACAGGCGCGTGCATCGCATCCATCACTTGCTCGACGGCTCCGGTGACGAGCGGGCCGACTCCGTCGCCAGGGATCAGCGTGACGGCGCGTGGAGCTCCGTCGCCGGGACGAGGCATGTAGGTGACTGACCGGGTGGTGGTGGATCGGGCGGCGAGGAGGCGGTCGAAGATCGGGAGAGCTCGTCGAGACATGGTGGAATTGAGGATTTAGGGTTTTGACCTGATTGGGAATTTGCAGAGATGGTGAAGTGAGATTGGATGGGAAAGAAGGAGAAGGTGGAAAAGGAAAGAGCGGGTAAATGGTGAAGTCAACCAGAAGAGAATAATTGTTCAACCCAATATTCTAATCTGGTGAGCCCATTTCATGATTAGTCCATAGGAGATCGTTTCAAGCTCCAATGGGGCATGGGTCGTACTTCGAATGCAGACTCTTTGAGCTACTTCTGCATTGAAAACGTGGTTGAGTGTGTTATGTTATTTCATATTATATTGGTTTTGTGTGTTTTAATTTATTTTAGCAGTTAAACTTCAGTTATGATTTCCAGCCACACGTTTAGGAGTGGTCAGTTATTTTTCCTTGTTTTCAGCATAGTTATGTGTAAGCCTTATAAGGCTTTGTTTCTTCAATTATTGAAACTGCTTGATTGATTGCAATTTCCAGTATTTTGTCCATGTGTTACTGATAATTGGTATCAAAGCAAAAGATCCATAAGAGAGATCTGATCGAGAGAAACACTAGGAGATCAAATCGAGAGTGAAACGCAATGAGTGACGATCGATCGCTGGTGAAAATTCCCCACTTTGATGGCCATTATGATCACTGGAGTGAACTCATGGAGAATTTGCTTCGCGCAAAGAGTTTATGGCATCTAATTTCAGAAGGCTTCAAGGAACCCGCAGAAGGAGAGGAACTGACAGCAGTCCAGCGCAAGCAGTTGGAGGAATTGAGGGTGAAAGATCACCAGGTAAAACACTTTCTATTTCAGGCCATAGATAGAACAGTGTTTGAGCAAATCTTGGACAGGAAGACATCTAAGATTATATGGGATTCAATGAAGAGTAAGTTTGGAGGAAATGAAAAAGTGAAGAGATCCTTACTTAACTCTCTGAGGAGAGAGTTTGAAGTTCTCATCATGAAGGAAGATGAGAAAATTGATGAGTATTTTGGGAGAGTAATGGCTGTATCTAACAAGATGAGGAGCAATGGTGAAGATATGCCAGATGACAAAATTGTTGAAAAAATACTTAGAACCTTGACTGACAGGTTCACTTATGTTGTGATCTCTATAGAGGAGGCTAGGGATACAAAGAAGATGACCATTGATGAGTTGCAGAGTTCTTTATCTGTTCATGAGCAGAAGTTCAAGGGAGCTAGGTCTCAACCTGAGGAGGAGGAGCAAGCCTTGAGTGTTAGAGGACGTGGCAGGGGTAGAGGCCGTGGCAGGGGCAGAGGAAGGTCCAACAAAGCCATGGTTGAGTGTTATAACTGCCACAATCTCGGTCATTATTGCATATGAGTGCAAAAGTGAGAAGCAGGAGATTCATCACACTGAGGAAGAAGAATACCTGTTGATGGCTCATGTGGAATTTCAGGCTGCACAAAGGACAACAACTTGGTTTGTTGATTCTGGTTGTTCCAACCATATGTGTGGAGAACGTGACATGTTTTTCATGTTGGATACCGAGTTCTGTCACATGTGAAGCTAGGAAACAATCAGAGTCTTAGTGTTCAAGGCAAAGGTGATGTGAGAATTATTCTCAAAGGTGTAAAGTATCTGCTCAGAGATGTGTATTTCGTTCCAGATTTGAGGAACAATTTGCTAAGTGTAGGGCAACTCCAAGAAAGAGGCTTGGATATTCTATTCAAGGGAGGAGATCAGAAAGTCTGTTGTATCTATCATCCTAAGAAAGGGTTGATTGCAGAATCTGTGATGAAGGCAAACAGGATGTATGTTTTGATGGCTGAATCTTGCACTATGACAGAAGGAGAAAGATGCAATAGTGTTGAGGTTTCAAACAAAGCTGTTTTGTGGCATAACAGATATGGACATCTAAGCTTCAAAGGACTGCAAACCTTACAGGAGAAAGAAATGGTTGAAGGTCTTCCAAGTGATTGGCTAACCAAGTTTACATGTGAAGCATGTATGAAGGGGAAGCAGCATCGACAACCATTTCCCAAGTTGAGTTCATGGAGAGCCAGTGAGAAACTCGAACTCATCCACTCAGATTTGTGTGGCCCAATTACTCCTTCTTCCAGTAGCAAGAGGAGATATCTGATAAGCTTTATTGATGATTGTACAAGGAAGATATGGGTGTACTTCTTGCGTGAGAAGTCAGAGGCTTTCAAACTCTTCAAAGTTTTCAAGGCCATGATTGAGAAAGAAACTGGAGCTGTAATTAAGTCTCTTAGAACAGACAGAGGAGGTGAATTTTGTTCTAAGGAATTTATGGAGTTCTGTGAAACAAATGGCATCAAGAGGCAACTCACTACATCTTTCACTCCACAACAGAATGGGGTGGCCGAAAGAAGAAATCAGACAATCATGAACATGGTGAGAGCAATGCTAACTGAGAAGAAAGTACCAAAAGTTTTCTGGCCAGAAGCTGTGCAATGGGCCATTCATGTCATTAACAGGTGCCCCACCTTGGCTGTACTTGACAAGACTCCAGAGGAGGCTTGGAGTGGGATGAAACCTTCTGTAAAACACTTAAGAGTGTTTGGGTGCATTGGATATGTGCATATATC
>JAYMSP010006197.1:0-12109 GCA_036897095.1 Plantago elongata | reverse complement strand
GAATACTCGAATAAATCTAGAACTTGATAATGTGTCTGTTCCAATAACTTATTCATTTATCTCTCATTCTTATTAGTTGATCTATGATCATATTCAAACACCATTTTGAATACATCTTTTGCATTGGTCAATGACTAACGATCACACTAATTATGATAACTAAAGTATTCTCTCCAAAGTCTATTATGAGGAATGAATCATATCTTGGCTCAACTACTATTCCCACATGCTTCGTGATATACTCAACACATGACATATCTACCCCTACCTAGGAGTGCAATCATTGGTCATGGTCAAAGCACATCACTCCGCATATGTAGTAATTATTGACCTCAATTCAAAGGACTACTACATCACCCTACACACCGATACTTCTATAGACATACAAATAGAATCTATTAAATGGTTTCTCGGTTGGGTATACCAACACTCTCTAGATTGTCCATGTGTTCATCATGAATAACCAAGTTATTCGTAGTTGTAAGAACTACTACATTCTCAAAGAATATGATACATACTACATGTCAATCTAATTATGCATCATTGATATCCCATATTTCAATGATCATCGATTAGGGCGACTTTAGGACTTATGCTCACTCATTCAAGTTTTCACATTCTTAGTGACAACATAAAATTTATGGGAACATCTTATAAAATAATTTAAATAACCAAATAATTAATTCAATAAATATAATGATTGAATTAGAAATAACGTCATATATTTGAACATTATTAGATAACATCTATTACTATTGCTTTATTAAATTATTGAACTACTAGTCTAATACTGCTCCCTCCTGATCGAGTTCTGTGGCTGCTCAGTCTGGTTGAACTACACGGTAAAAAAACGGTTGCTAATTGTCTTATGATATGATTTGATATTTATTTGAACTTATTAGAAGCAAGTTGGGGTTGTGATTTTTCTGTTTATTCTATCCTATAAAGATATTGAATTTTCAAATGAGGAAACGGGACCAACCAATCACACTATAGCTTACAGACTTGTTTTACTGAATACATGTAATGTTGATCCTTGTTTATTGGAGAGAAAGTGTCTCGCAACAACTGGTCTGAATACATGTAATGTTGTTACTATCATTTGTAAGTTGTAACACCTGATCAGCCATATAAAAGGGTCATCGCAAGTAAGCAATTTCAATTAAATAGAACGAGAAATAGTACAATGAAAAGCAATGTGATGAAATGAAATTATACTTCTACAGTTGTACTTAATTAGTAGGATAATTTCAAAAACCTCCCTAAAAACGTATTCATTTATAAACATTTTATTTTTTTACTACTTCAATTTTTCCTTTCACAAACTTTCTTGAGTCCAAATTCGTCTTTCATTATCGTTAAGAGTCAATTAACGGAGCTCGATCAACGAAGTCAATCATTAATCAACCCTAATTTTTAAAAAAAACATTTTGTAAATTAAAAATATAAAAAAAAATATTACAAATTAGTCCATAAGACCATAAGATTTCCTAAATACTCTAATACTACTTTTATTTTAACAAAATATAAACTTCAATAAATTAAAAAATACAGCTCCAATCGAGAGTAACAGCTCCAGATCGGAGCTTTGATAGCTTCGACGAAGCTGTAAAATACAGCTTCGTCAGAACTGTTATTCTTAGATTATGTAAATAGAATAGAGGGCGAATTACATCTAGGCCCCCTATTAGATGTAGATGTTGCAGATGACTACCACTTAGTTCAACAATTACATGTAAGTCCTAGTCGATAAAAATCAATTACATCCAGGTCCACGAATTTGACTTTCAGCGAACTTAAGTCCGGAATAGTCATTTCTGCCCCTATTTGAATTTCAGCTTTTGCATTTGGCCAAACAGCCCTAAGTTACTACTGCCACAATTTCGCCATAACCCATCATCCTCATCTCATGTCCACCGATTTCGCCACCACCCACCACCGATCCACCCTTCCTCCGTCTGATCTACCACCAAATAGATCCAGTCAGATCCGCACCGTCAAGATCCAGATCTACGAAATCAGCAAAATTAGGAGAAGCGAAGAAGAAACGTTGACCGAAGGAATCAGGTGTGAATACAACATGAATTCGGTTTGGGTAATCGAGATGGTGTTTATGGTAGGTCGCTTGAATCGATCGGAATGGTGGTGATGGCAATCGAGGAGGCTAGTGGTGATGGTGATCACGGAGGATTCGTGGTAGTGATTGACTCGTAGAGGAGTGTGGAGGATGCTAGTGGTCGGGAATGGTGGTGGCAGACCTGTGATGGGTGACAGAGGTGGTGTTGACAACGATGGGGGAGAGGATTTGTGATGGCGGCGAGAGACATAGGTGAATCTGTGGTGGGGCAACGAGCAGAGAAGGTGGATTCGTGGTGTGATAGGGCGGCAATGGTGTCGATTGGAGGTGGCCGACGGAGTCGTGGCCTACGGTGGTGGTGGAAGGCGATAATGATGGTGGTGGTGGAAAAAGTAAAGAGACGAAGAAGACGATGCAGAAGGAGGTGATGGGGAAGGAGCTGGCTAGTGCCATGTTTGGATTGGCCAAATATTAAATAGTGAATTAAGCTGGTCAACAGAAAACAGATTAATGGACCTGGATGTAATTGTTGATCTGATTGGTAGTCAGATGTGACAAAGGCATCCAAGAGGGGGTATATATAATTTTCCCTAGAATAGATTCATAACTCTAGTATATTTAGTAATCTAGATTAATAAGAATATTATAGAGTAGTTTTCCTAACTCAATTGTACTTAGCATTAGTTTGTAACTTTGTACTATATATATTCAAGGAAATTAATAGAGAGATTTCACAGAAAATATTCTTTCATGGTATCATACTAAGGTTACGATTGTTTTCGCTGCTTCACTCGAAACCTTCTCTCGTGATTTTCCTTGATCCCTCGTCGACTTCATGTTCCGTTGAACTTCATCTTGGTCAACTGAATATGTCATTCGCCAACATCTTTCTGCCCAAGCAAATCGATTTATCATGTTCGACGCCCAACCTGTCGATCAGCGTCATCCACCGCTTGCCTGTCGATTGCTCCCGATCACCTTGTTTTCGATTCCCGCAATCAGCCCAAGCCATTCGATCCTCCCTATTTCGACAGCTCACCTGTCGTTCAGTGTCTTGATCCAAACCGCTTGATTTTCGATCGCTATCGATCACCTCTGTCTTGCCATACACGCAAAACAGTCTCCTTAATCCGACATCATGACTGACACGACTGCATCGACTTCTAAGTTGAACTTCCATCCGACATTAGATGTTTCCAACATTAGGAATCATGTCTCGGTCACGTTGGAATCGGAGAACTCACAATATGGGACGTGGGCTGATCTTTTTCGGATTCATGCCATCTCCCACAAACTTTTTCATCATATCATCAGTCCACCAGAAAGTGAGGGGAAACCTGCTCCCAGAACTGCTGAAGAAAAAGAACTTTGGAGGACCATATTGATGTCACAGTTCTTCAATGGATCTATACAACAATCTCTAATGATTTGTTGAACACCATCATCGAAAGTGGAGCTACAACTATGGAAGCTTGGAATCGTCTTCAGGATATTTTTCAAGATCACCAAGCCTCTCGTGATGTTACCCTTAAGCAGGAATTTACCTCGACTTGTCTTGCGGATTTTCTAAATGCCTCAGCTTATTGTCAACGACTAAAGAGCATTGATGATTAATTAAAGAGCATTGATGATTAATTAAAGAACATTGGGGCTCATGTTACCAATAATCGGTTGATTTTGCAACTCGTCTCGGGTCTTACTGAGGCATATAAAGGTGTCGGCACCCAAATTCGACATGCTAAACCACTTCCCTCCTTCATGGAGGCTCTGTCATCTCTATGTCTTGAGGAGAGAGAATTAGCTTCCATGGGTACGTATCATTTTGGCTATGGTTTCCACCGTTGAGGATTCGGGATTCGATGGTAATACTATGGGTCGAGGTCGACCTAATAACAACAATTCCCAATGAAACAAGAAGAACGGTAAAGGTAAGCAAAAGGGAGGCAATGGGCGCGACAACGGGCGTGGGCAGTAGCCTGCTCAGTCCGCACCGAGCCACCAACCCCCACCCCAGCCCGCGACTCCCTTCGGTCAATGGTAATGGCAGTGGGTTCCATCGGCAGCCCCTCAGTGCCCCGTTCCCACTAATTCTTGGGCAAGACCGATCTACAACAACTTTGCTCCTCAACCTATGGTTTGACCACAAGCGTATACGGTCGGGGTCATGCCTCAAATCGACACGTATATGCCTACGGATGTCGCAGCTGCTATGGAAACGATGTCTCTTCAACCACATGATCAGAATTGGTATATGGACTCCGGGGCCACATCTCACATGACATCCAACCAAGGTACACTCTCGTCTTATTTAATTCGAGCATTTATCCTAGTATTATTATGGGTAATGGTCAATCTATTCCAATTCGGGGTCATGGAAGTACTCAATTAGCTCCGCCTCACCCTCCTCTATCCTTACAGAATGTTTTGCATGCCCCTAAACTCGTTAAAAATCTGATATTTGTTTGCAAATTTACTACCGATAATTCATTGTTAGTAGAGTTTGATCCTTATGGGTTTTCTGTGAAGGAATTTCCGATGGGGATGGCAATCATGAGATGTAATAGTCAGGGAGCTCTCTACCACTTACTTCCATTCCTTCCTCCATCCATGCCCCCTTGGCGTGTGTTGCTACATCGCCCACCGTTTGGCATGCTCGTTTGGGTCATCATGGTCATTCAATTTTAGAGTCTATTAGGTTAGACAAATATATTTTTAGGAATAAAACTCGATAATTCTTCGTCACAAACCTTATTTCCTTTTGATATAATACATAGTGATTTATAGACATCTCATGTTTTGAGTTCTATGGGGCACCGCTATTATGTTCTGTTCTTCGATGATTTTATAAATTTTCTTTGGACTTTTCCGCTTGCCCGAAAATCTGATGTGTTTGAAAAATTTGTTCTTCTTCGTAATCATATCAATACCCAATTCTCTTCTTCTATTTAGAACATACAATGTGACAATGGGGGTGATTATGATAATAGTCACTTTACCAATTTTTGTCAAACCAATGGGATGTTGTTTAGTCTTTCTTGCCCTCATACTTCCTCTCAGAATGGAAAAGCCGAAAGAAAAATACACACTATACATAATATCATCCGAACTTTTCTTGCTCATGCATCTTTGCCTCTTTTTTTTTTTTTTTTTTTGGCATCACGCATTACATATGACCACTTACTTGCTTAATATATTACCTAGCAAGATTCTCAATCATGCATTTCATGTAGAACAATTGTACAACCGCAGACCATCTTACTCTCACCTTAGGGTTTTTGGTTGTCTTTGCTACCCTTTGATTCCATCCTCCACCATTCACAAATTACATACTCGCTCCATGCCTTGTGTGTTTTTGGGTTATCCGGATAATCATAGGGGGTACAAGTGTTATGATTGGCAAAACGAAAGACAATTATTTCCTGTCATGTGGTATTCGATGAGAATGTCTTTCCCTTTGCTCACCAACCGGCCACATTCGTCACTGATCTGTCACCCAGCAAGACAGAATCAGCCCCATTGTTACAGAAATTCCTATACATTGGTCCGGAACCCGCACCCGACCATGTTCCATTGGCTCCCATCCCGCGTGATCCTCAGCGATCTCCTGGACGTCCGCTCGCTGGAATTCGACCGGTCAACCCTCACTCTCAAACTTCTCCTGTGCCAATTCGATCCACAGCCCCTTCGCCTGTGCCGATTCGCTCCCCAGCGCCCTCGCCTGTGCCAATTAGCTCCCCTAATTCGATCCCCACGGCCCTCTCGCATGTGCCAATTCGAGTCCCAGATTTAATTCCCATACAACCGCCACTCAATTCCGACCGACTCATGAATCCTAATCCCAAATACTTTGGACCGGATTATGTCAACCTTGCCTCGGTTTCGATATCTCCTATCCCTCGTAACCGGGCTTCGGCCCTTAAAGAGCCGAATTGAAAATTGACTATGCAAGATGAATTTAATGCTCTTATTAATAATAATAAGACGTGTACTACAAGAATGCTAGAGTTTTACGACGACAAACAGCAACGGATAGAATCCATCGTGATTTAGCGATGAATCGCTAAATTCTAGCGACGGATACTATCCGTCGTCGCTAGTTCTCGCGACGGACATCGTAATATTAACGACGGAATAGTTATCCGTCGTAATATTAACGACGGATAAATATCCGTCGTAAATAACTACGGAAATATTTATCCGTCACTAGTATTTTTGACCGGCCATTAAAAAAAAATGAAGTAAAGTTACATTATCCGTCGCTAGAGGCTGAATAAAGTCACTCCAGCGGGCAGTAGCTGGACATTTCTTCTCCTCTTCTTCTTCTCTTCTCCTTCGGTTCCTCCGCCCTCATTTGGGTATTCCGGCTACGTTGGGCGGTTCCGGGAAAACTTGGTGTTTTTGCGAAGCTCGTGAGACGGGGATTCACTTTGTCCGATCAATTTCAAGTTTCTTCCGCTATTTAATCCGGAATCGAGGTATTTAGCAAAACCCTTACTATTTCAAATTTGGGGATTTTTTTAGATTTTGAAGTGTTTGAGTATGTAGTTAGTTTGAGATTTGCAATTGATGTATTTGTGAAGTGTATAGTAGCTAAAGTAGTTTAAACTGATATTCGTATATATTGGTTTGATTATGGAGTATAATCGTATATGTGAAGTATGCTAAATTTGTTTAAATTGATGTGTACATGAAGTATGCAGGTGCTAAGTTAGTTTAAATTTATTCATATGAAGAAATTGTGTTAATTTGATATATGTATGAAGAAATAGTAGATAAATTAGTTTAATTTGAAATATTAATATGTAGTAGAATTATATTAAGAATTAGTTGAGTATTATGATACCGTTATTTTTGTTTTTGATTTTGGAAATTATGTTAATTTTGACTAAGTTGAGTAATTGAATTTTTACGGTAGTATACTAGCTAGGTATGTCAACTTTGAGATAAGGAATTGATTCGATTTAAAATTATCCGTCGTAGTAGTTTTGAGACCGTTGGATGATTATAACGACGAAATTTAGTAAGACCTAATAAACTTAGATGTGTCAGGTTAAAAATGAGCACCGATCGGGAACGAATGTACCGTCGTCGTAAAGTAAATGGGAGAGTTCGATGGAGTAGTAAATACGAACCATTCATCCCGGTTGATCAAGAAAGCCAGGTCGTCTACTTTGAATATTCTAGTAAACGCGATAAGGCAGACTGGTTGGCTGCTATACATATACTAGGAGGAGGGTATGTGTGCATCATAGTTTCGTAATATATGTTGTGTTATGTGTTGTTTACTGTTTCTAAGTTAATTTTTGTTGCAACGTTCATACTTCTTATATGTATACTAATATTTGTGTCCTCTATGCTCATGAAGTACATGTATCGCCTACCTAGATCGAGTGGGGCCTCGGAGGGTGGGGAGATACTGGGCAGTGATAGTACATCATCAAGGTATATTGTTGGTGGTTCCAACAGCCAGACTTCGGGTGGGGCTCATGTCAGCCAAACCCTGCCACATCGTGAGTCTGTGTCTACATCTCTTGACTTCGAGGAGTTCCCAGACGATGGTTTTCCATACAACCTTCAGATAGTGGCGGGTGCTGAGTATCAGAACCAGCCAGTGATGTTCATCAATAGACCGGATAAGTAATGATTTAAGATTTTTTTAAATACTTAAATTATGTTACGTTTACATGTTCTCGTGATGTCGTAATTATAATTATTTCATTTATTATGTGTTTTCGTTGATATTTGCAGATTTTGGCCGAAAAATGTTTCAGAGGAACTGACGAAGATCATTAAGACTCGTAGGGAGAGAGCGGGTGAAGGAGGAGATAAGTGGTCGACACTGTCTGACTCGACCAAACATTACTACTTCAACGAGCTCAGGGTAAGATTTTATTTATCAAGTATATATGTTGTGAAACTGTGAATGTGTGTGGTATGTTAGTCACTTTAATTGTTCGGGTGATATGGTAGTTACCTTTATTGTTAGTATATGTTGTAGGATTGTTAATGTGTGTGGATGTTAGCCACTTTAATTGTTCGGGTGATATGTTAGTCACTTTTGATGTTAGTTTATGTTGTGGGATTGTTCATTTGTGTGGTATATTAGCCACTTTACTTGTTCAGGTGATATGTTAGTCACCTTGGATCTTAGTATATGTTGTGGGATTGTTCAATTGTGTGGTATGTTAGCCATTTTAATTGTGTTCTGTAATTTTGATTGCAGAAAAAGTTTTACATCTCGACTCGCATGGTGAGGCTTATGTGGCATGTGTTTGAGCGTCTTGGCTCAAACCAGTACAAAAACCATGTCGCTTCCATGAAAGCTAAGAGGCACACTAAGCCACTTGAGTCCTGAAGAGCAGGCCTGCTGGACCACGTACTAGGATAATGTCCACGTACAAGATCATGCTTACAAGAACCAGCAGAACATGCTCAGCGAGCCGCGTGATGGTAAGGGGATTGCCATGCACCATTACGGGTCACGAGCTCCTGTCACAGATGTTGTGATGTCGGTAAGTTTCCTTATGACTAATTACATGAATTTTTCCATATTTAAGCGTCTATTTCCAATACTTGTTAGCATTTACGTTAGTCACACTCGATTTACTAATCATTATGCATTTTGAATATTGCTCAGCAACTGGCTAACCAGCTAGTTACACTCCTTCAGCAATTGATAAAGGGGAAGTCGAAGAATGACATTTGGGTGGACCAGAGAGCAGAGCAGATTGTGGTACAAACCTTTCTTAATTTACAGTTTATGAGTTTCTTTTATTTCCTTGATTAATTCTAAGAATTTGATAAGTTGAACTTATATATGCACTTGATTAATATTGCAGATTGAGGTGGAGAGGATGATCACAGAGAGGATGGAGACCGGTCAGGATTTGACTATTGAAGAGCATGACAAAATCTTCTTAGAGGTCAACCCACCAGACGAGGGGAATTGAGTTTATGATGTGGTTAGTTGAGGAGTATATGTTGCGGCCAGCTATTCCATTGGTCAGTCCTCTGCATCACGATCTACCGGTCGTCATTACACACAGACCGAGGTCGATAACATTGTGACTCCTCTCCAGAACGAGATTGATACTCTGAAGAGTACAATTGAGTCTCACCAGGCCCGTGTCGATCGAGAGATCGTAGAGATGAGGCAAATGATGTCCCTCATGGCCTAAGGACGTAATCCTGATGATGCTCCTCCATCTTCTTCTTAGTTATAGCTTTTATTATCCGAATACTATTGTTTCTATGAATTCAACTCGATAATATTAGGATACTTACTTGTGTACGAATATTTTACTATATTCTGGTTTCTAATTAATTTATGAAATTTTCGTGCAATCCAACGTTCTTTTCTTCATTACAATTGTATTGGGTGACAATCAAGTTAAATACAACCGAATTAGGTATTCATAAAATAAATAAATAAATTAAAAATCTCGGCATTTTAGCGACGGATAAATGTTATCCGCCGCTAAATCCACGGATTAGGACATTTATTCCTAATCCGTACTATTATCCGTCGCCATAAATAACGACGGATAATCATTATCAGTCACTAGATTTTATGCATGGATAAATTTATCTGTGCCTATATCTAGCGACGGATAATAGTTATCCGTCGTTAGGTCTTTAACAACGCCCGTTTTACAATGGTCGTTGTTATTCGTCGCTAGACAGCGTAATCGACGAATCGTTGGGATTTAGCGACAGATAACGCCGTGGCTAGAGTCCCAATTTTTTGTAGTGGTGGAAGTTGGTACCCCATCCACCTAATGTTAATATTATTCGCTCTATATGGATTTTGCTCACAAGGTCAAATCTAATGGCGACTTTGAGCGATATAAGGCTCGTCTTGTAGTTGATGGGAAAACTCAATAGGTGGGTATCGATTGTGGTGACACATTCAGTCCAGTGGCTTAACCAGCTATGATCCGTACTGTACTCAGTCTGGCACTATTCAGAAATTGGCAAATTCACCAGCTTGATGTTAAAAATTCTTCATCGGGAACTTAAGGAAACCGTCTATATGTATCAACCACTTGGATTTTGCAATCATAACTACCCGGATCATGTATGCTTGTTACGAAAATCATTATATGGATTAAAACAGACCCCACGACCATGGTACAAGCATCTTGCGGATCATGTATCATCTCTCGGATTTGTCAATAGCAAGGCGGATAATTCTCTATTCATATACATAAATGGCTTGCAATTACTGTATCTTCTCTTATATGTCGATGACATAATTTTGACTGCTTCCTCCTCATCGCTTTGATCTTCGATTATGAGGTTATTGGCTTCTGAATTTTCAATGAAGGATCTTGGCCCTTCGAATTATTTTCTCGGCATTGCAGTTGCCCGACACTATTCGGGAATGTTTTTGTCACAGCGTAAGTATCCTGAGGAAATTATCGAACGAGCTGAAATGTCATCTTGCAAATCTACTGCAACCCCAGTCGATTCCAATCTGAAGGTGAGTAGTTCGACTGGTTGTCCATATGCCAACTCGACTCATTACCGCAGCTTGGCAGGCATGCTCAGTATTTGACGTTCACCCGTCCTGATATTTCCTATGCGGTTCGGCAAGTATGCCTTCATATGCACAATTCGACAGATATTCACACGAATGCTTTGAAGCGGATTCTCATATATCTCTAGGGAACACTATCTTTCGGCCTTCATCTCTTCCTGTCTTCGAGTACTTCACTTGATTCGTACACGGATGCTGATTAGGGTGGTTGTCCAGATACTCGTCGCTCTACATCTGGGTATTGCGTGTTTATTGGAGATAATCTAATTTCCTGGTCTTCGAATGTCGTGTCAAAGTTATGTTGGATTCGAAATTTGCTACTTGAGCTACACTGTCCAATATAGAAAGCTACTCTCGTTTATTGTGACAACATTAGTGCTATTGACCTTTCGGGTAATCAGATTCAGCACCAGCGCACCAAACACATAGGGGCTGATTGGCATGCGACTTAAATGCCCCGATTTAAATGCCTGAATAATGATCGGAATTGTAGTGGGATTGTTAAAATTGGATAGGGTATTATAGGTTTGTTATATAGGTAGAGAAAAATGTTGCTACTGTAGAGCCATTTCGATCTTCGGCATTTAAATGTCATAAAAAACACAAAATCCCCAAGTAGCATCCAAATGGGCATTTGGATGCTACTCCAATCAGCCCCATAGAGATTGATATCCATTTTATTCGTGAGCAGGTTGCACGTGGAAAAGTGAGAGTACTACATGTCCCGTCTCGATATCAGATAGCTGACATCTTCACCAAAGGACTTCCTCGAGTGTTACTTGAGGATTTGAGATCCAGTTTCAGTTTTCGTGAATGGTGAACCTCTCACTTCGACTGTGGGGGTGTCTTAGATTATGTAAATAAAATAGATTCATAACTCTAGTATATTTAGTAATCTAGATTAATTAGAATATTATAGAGTAGTTTTCCTAACTCAATTGTACTTAGCATTAGTATATAACTCTGTACGCTATATATATTCAAGGAAATCAATAGAGAAATTTCACAGAAAATATTCTTTCAATTACATCTCCGATCGGAAGATGTAAAATACAGCTCCGTCATAGCTGTAATCGGAGCTGTATTTGGCGGTTTTATGTGGTGGTGGCAACTGGTAGTTTGGTGGTGGAAATTGGTAGTTTGGTGTGGAAGATGATGGTGGATAAGGTAAAAATGTTTGGGTAGTAATTTTTAAAAATTATAATTTTATGGGCTAATTTGTAATAATTGATATTTTTATATTTTAATTTCGAAAATCATTTTCTTTTTCCAAAAAATGATTTTCGATTTTTTCAGAACTTTTTTATATTAAAAATAAAAAAGTTGACTTTTGAAGTGATGACTCCGTTAATTAACAAAGTTAATTAATGATATGAAGTTTTAAAAAAGAAGATGAATGAATTTAATATTTCAATTTTTTTTGAAATGTTTGTTAGTACTACTTGCTACTTAGACCCCCCCCCGTTTTTTCATTTTTTTTTGTTTTTTTTTTT
>JAYMSP010006196.1:0-12111 GCA_036897095.1 Plantago elongata | reverse complement strand
GCCCACTACAATGTTTTTATGCCAATTTAAGTACTTTAGTTTTATATTGCCCAATTTGCATACATTATAATAACACCCGATCAAATTGAATTTTTAATTTTTTGCCCAATTAATTAATTTTGGACCTATATATGTATATAAAATATTTATAATATTATATATGATGTCATACCGGTTCAAACGGCTCAAAAACGGTCCAATCGGTTCAGCCCCGGTTAAACCCTTTTTAGGAGGTGAGCGGTTCAATTGTCCGGTCCGGCTTTTAAAACATAGTGGAAAGCTATGCTAGAATGTAGAATGAATGGGGGGTCAAAGCAACATTGCATCAGTGTTTTAATGTAAAAGACCACTTGATGACTGGCAATTTATTGTACTGAATACTGAGTACAGTTTTTATCATATTTTGATGGATAATTTCTTGTGGAAAACTAATGGAACGTAAATCAGAACTAGTGCGATGGCTCAACTCTGCTCCTTTGACAAGATATTCAAATCTTGATCTAAAATGTATTTTCGTAGTATTTGAAAAATATAATTGTGTTGGGATGTCGTTTTTTCCAGTTAGACCGGAACACGAATTAATAGATAATTCACTTCCTAAAGCATTATTAAAAGAACTCTGAACATCCATTGAAAGAAAGAGAGCTTTCAATAGAGACGGATTCAATCACAAGAATAGTGATCTTGAGACGTATTCATTTTTGCGGTGGTTACACGTTTATTCAACAGTAGTTTTATTCATCAATCATCAATTGAGTAAACTTGAGTTTTTGATACAAATACTAGAGGTTACTTCTAAGGTTTACTTTCGGGCCAGAGGTCAGTTCTCCTACTTTCCGGCGATGGGCCTTTATTACCTACGCTAAGGTCTTATACTAAATTAACTGAAATAACTGAATAAGTAAATAATAATGGATAGATTAAGAATAACGTTTATTGGACTTCCAGACACACTTCTGCAATCCACCGCTTGCACTCCCGCTCTCACCTTCGGCCGCCGTAATAAAACAGAGTTCCAACACTCCCCCCCCCCCCTAAAAGACAAACCTTGTCCTCAAGGTTAAGCAAAGGCAGCTTGTACTCTTCATCAGCTTTAGCTCTCAGTTGAAGCATTGTTCCCAAACATATCCAAGTTCACAAGTCAATAGTATCCCCGGATCAAACACAAAAACCACATTGGCAAGTAACGTCATTACGGTCACCTGCGAGCCACCTAATCTTCTTGTACTAGGTCGAAATTTCACACACCTCCATCGAAGAAAGGCCATCTCTCCCAGAGCATGAAGATCAACCCATGGACACAATGGCACACGTCCCTCCCTGCTCAAGGCACATCTAATCTTCGATGCCACACCTCTGTCCCCTTCAACCATCGACCCTCAATATGGTGGATGATCTCTATACATCCCAGCCGCCATTCTCCTCGACTAAGGTAACCATCCGGTCTCCTAGGATACGCAAGTTCCTGGCACGCTCTACCTACCCATAGAGGTCTATCATCATGTACTGGCTGCAACAGAACTTTAGATCCACAATTGGTGATCCTCACTCCACATTTTAACCTCAAGTATCCTTGATTGCCCTTAGGTTCCTTCTCATCGGCTGCTTCCATACAGCTTCCCCGCTCCATCAATTCACCCTTGGAAAGTTCGACAATATTTTCCACAAACTCATCATTCCCCTTATCAACCTTGGATGCTTCGACAGAATCCCCCAAGATGTTTCTATCTATATTCTCACTATCTCCATCTACGCGGACTACCCCACATTTGTAGACATCCACCTTAGGCACTTCGACAGCATAGCCTAACAGTTGACATCCCTTAACTCTTCTCCTACTCACCATGTTCACTTCCATCCTAGAACTATGTTCACCACCATTCCCAAAGACACAAAACTTACTTAGTATAACTGATTTTATCTGGATCTAGAAATTTGTAGTACTTGATTTGGTGTTTTAGACTTTTAGTTTGTTGTTTATTCAAATTATAAATGATTTGGTCCAGTGCCTCGTCTGATATATTGGGTACTTTAATATTCCAATACAACAATCAGGTGCAAGCTGGGCTACTTTATAGCAACAACATTGTGTCCGTGCAACATGTTGTGAATTGTGATAACTAGTACATAGTCTTGCTCAGGGAATCAAATCAAATTCTATGAGATTCAAAAGTGAGCCGGAATCATTTGTGGCATTGTGTAGGACGATGAGGTATAATAGGAATCAACAGGTGCATGAGAAATTGAGAATAGAGGGATGGATGCAATGGATGTTGTTGGTACATGCCACTTTTGTCCATACTCATCCACCAGATGTTGCAGAAGGATGGAAAACTGGTACATGCGTGAATTGGCGTGGTCATAAGAGATAATCTTGGATAAGTGATAGCTTGCTGCCAATGCAAATTTACTAGGATTAATTGTCCAGAATCAGCTGAAACCATCACTGCTAAGTGTATTGTACTGTTTGTGCAGGAGTTACATTTGCATAATGTAATTTTGGAAGGAGATTGTAGCTCGGTTTTTCGTCAGTTACAAGCTACTGAAGTTTGCTTCAGTGTTGTTTAATTTTGATAGGAATGGTAATACAGTAGCCCATCTTCTAGCTAGAGATATTGATAATTACGAATTGGTGTTATTTTTAAAAACTCGTTGATACGTGAAAAACTTCCTACTTCCTATAAAATAGTGATAAACTTCCTAAAAATTAGTGATTTTAGTAAATTTGAAATAAAATACACTATAATTGATAAAATCTATCACATGGTTATAGGAAACTAAACCAAAATATGATCACATGCCAGTTGAAACAAATTAAACAATCATCAGCTAATTGATACAAGCATTATCATCAAATTAATCAAACTTCTAGGTTCCTACATTTTCCGTTGTCAATTTTTTTTACTAATTAGTATGATGTTTGTTTCATTTTACATGATTGTATTATATGATGCTTATAATTTAATGTTAAATTATGTATACCGTACTAATATGATGCTTGCTAAATGATGCTTGCGGTACTAATATAATGTTTGTTTCACATTTGATGCTTGTAATGTAATGTTGAATGATGTTTGCCGTACTAATATGATGCTTATTTCTTATTGATGATGCTTGTAATATAATGTTAAATGATGATTGTAATTAAATTTGTAAGAAAGATGTTTGGAGATGATAATAAATGTTAAAATTTTATAAAAAAAAATTGAACATTTGAATAAAGATGCTTGTAAAATTGGAAGAATGATATTTGTAAAATTAGAATAATGATGCTTGTAAAATTGGAAAAAAGTTGCTTGGAAATAGATAAAATAAACTAGAACAAAAGATCACGTGATTGAATAATGCTTGATTAATTTATTGATGTTTGCATAATCTTTACTTTATTCACTATTCTAACCAAATGTAAACAAAATCTAATTATTAAATTGTAGATTTATTTTGATAATTAAATATACTATTTTTAGTATTTAATTTGAAATAGAACATATAGACACTAATTTGTAGGAAATTTTTCATATATTACTAATGTGTAAGAAAGATTTAAGGATGACACTAATTTGAAATTGAATATATAGACACTAATTTGTAGGAAATTTTTTATATATCACTAATTTGTAGGAATGGTGCCTTTTGGTTTATCAATATATTTCATATTCTACGTAAAAAAAAAAAAAAGAAACCTTAAATTTGGTCTAATTAAATAAAAGAAACCATTTTATTTTCTGATAAACAAAATTTCATATTTACATTCCACATAAATTTTATATGAGCTAGTAAACAATATCGCTTGTCACACATAACGTGACATGCGTCTTCTAGTAAAAATAATTGGACGGAGTAATTAATAACAACTAGTTTTGTTAAAGAGTCATTGAAGAAAGGATATTCCATTGAGTCAAAATTCAATTTATATTTTTACTTTTTAATCAACTTTTCATTTTTTTTCTATCACATTGTTTCAATTTTCAGTATTCAATTCATTTTAATGTTGTTAATTAATTATAATTACATCACTTTTAAGTTATTATATTACCTGAAAATAAATAATTACAATTACATGATAACAAATACATATTACATAGATTAGACTTTAACTTTTACAAATTTAGAAAGTGTGGTTTTATTTAAATAATTTGTATTTCAAATTTTGAAAGTTATGTTTCTACCATATAAGTATGTTTGATTATTTCATCTAAAATAAAAAATAAATATAATTTAATCAGAGAATATAAAAAAGTATAAAAAAAGAAGAGATAAAATTAAAGAAGGGACAAAAGTTATGGTTTAAAAGTCGGATTGGACCGGCCGACCCGACCGATTGAGCCGGAAAATCGGTGCTTACCGGCTGGTTGTGAAGCACAGAACTGCCAACAAGCCGCCCGGCAAAAAACCATCCAAACCGACAGAATACCGGTGAATCGGGAACCGGCGACCCGCCGGCTTGGGGCGACTAGGAGATTTTTTAAAAAAACAGAGGACTTTCTGGCAAAAAGTCGAAGAAAATAACCTAATTGTTTCTTCTCGATCTTTTTTGCGACATCAATTATGAATTGTGATGGATTTATGGATCTGTTGCTCGAGAGTCGTGACTATTGTTGTTATGAAGTGAAGGAAAAGAAAGTAGGTAGGATAAAGGAAATACGATTTCTGGATCGATCTTCTTCTTCATGATTTCTTCTTATACTTCTAGATTTGTTGTTCTTTGTGTTCTTCTTCTCCTTAGCTAAACAAATGAGAATGGAGAATTGAAGGATGTGAAGGGAAAGAAAGCAGAGAGGATGAAAGTAAGTGACAGAAATAATGGGAAGAAAAGAAGTGAAAAAGAGAGATGAAGAAAGAAGATAGAAATTAGGGTTGTTGCGTAGGTTATCTTCTCATGTTCCACTATTTCCTCTCCCATCACTATGTCTACAATCTTACCTCATTTTTAGTTTTTTACTTTATTCACAATAAATGAATGTTGTAAAAATTAATTATTTATTATCATCTTTTTATGTATCTCATTATTTAAAATTGTAAACTTTTACATAAAAAATTTATCCTATAATTTAATACTAATGTAAACAAAATAGAATGTATAATAATTTAATAAATTAGATATATAAAAATTGAGCTATTTATAAAATATACAAATATTATTTATTACGTTATTTCGGGTCAAACGGTTTAAAACAATCCAACCGATCCAACTCCGGTTCAATTCTTTTTTAGGGTGTCCGGCTTAACTGTCTAATCCGGATTTTAAAACATAGGACAAAAGAAAGACATAAAAAGAAAAGAAGTTAATAGAAAAAAAACGGAGCAGGAGAGGGGAGTCCCTTGGCACTCCCAAATGATTTTCAGACGCAGGGACTTCTGCAACAACTGCTGGAGTGCTGGTTATGATCTTACACAGATTATTAACAGGCAATCAAGATTTATCGAAAATTTTAGTCCTTTGTTAACTTACACTCAACCAACTAAAAAAATTGTTGCTGAATGCTCTGATAGACACAGCTGAGAATGACAATTTCTCATGAAGCAAGTGACAGAAACAGAACAAAGATAAGAACCATTAAGACAGCAGCAAACACTTGTCATTCATATCAAATACAGAACAAAAACGATAATAAAAATGTCACCTCTGTTACGGTAAACCATTGACAAATCCCAAGGAGTTAACATAATGCAATGTCGAACAAGAAACACATCAAACTAGCTGCTTCTTTCCATTGCCTCCCTGTCTTGCAAAACTTCAATACAAAGGAACTTCACTTGGCCATCATCACCTTAACAAACTCTTCATAATTGATTTGTCCATCACCATCCACATCGGCCTCCCTGATCATCTCATCTACTTCCTCATCAGTTAACTTCTCGCCAAGGTTTGTCATCACATGGCGTAACTCAGCAGCTGAAATAAAACCATTCTGATCCTTGTCGAAAACGCGGAATGCTTCTTTGAGCTCCTCCTCAGAGTCAGTATCCTTCATCTTCCTGGCCATGAGGTTCAGAAACTCTGGGAAGTCAATGGTTCCATTACCATCAGCATCCACTTCATTGATCATATCCTGGAGCTCAGCCTCAGTAGGGTTCTGCCCCAGGGATCTCATCACGGTACCAAGTTCCTTGGTAGTGATGCAACCTGCATATAATTTTTATTGCAATTAATCAAGGAGAACACATATTATACCAAGTTCCCAATGAGGAGAGTAGTGAGCAGTTTTCTTGAGCTAGCAGAAGGAAAATTTCTGTAAGGCTAGTCTTGAACCGTGGAAAATGGAAAGAAATGCTACTAGTGTGTGAGGTAGATCAAGTAAATAGACAAAACTAAAAATCTTGCAATAGGGCATCATTTTTCTCTATTAAGTATACAGAGATCACCAGCTTGAAAATATTTATTTAGATAACTACATTACAAGATGCTTTATTATTATTTATAGGAAAACCTAAACAAATGATCATACACGAACCTAAAATGACTATATACCAGCTCTCTATTAGCAGGGAGGTGTTATAAGGGGGGATAAATTGTGCTTGTTATCCTAAAAAGCAACCTATTCGACATGGAGAAGCAATCTCACTATCCAGAAAGGACCTATCTATCCATTTGGATGCATCTTAGAAAACAAGTATTTGACGTGGAGAAACAATCAGAATGTCCAGAAATGGCCTATCAATCCATACAGATGCACATCTTCCCTAAAAAAAAGAACCTATTCGACGTGAAGAAACAATCTCATCACCTCCATATAGAAAATATATCTAAGACTAGTAGCATAGAAATCAGAATAAGCCACTACAATCTCGAATCAAATCCAATTCCCAAAACACTAATCTGTATCTGAATGATCAATTTAAACAATTTATCGTGCGAAAAGCGATACATTCATGAATCTGATAAAATCCCCAACCTAGGGGGCAGTCAAATAAAGGTACCAGAAAAACAGATTAACATCTAAAAATTCAAACAGCAATATCCAGCTAAGATGAATGAAGAATCAACAAAAGAAATTGAAAACAAACAGATCTCACAACATAGAATTGGAATTGAAATTGATTGAGGTGTAAGAGGGAAAAAGAAGGAGAGGAAATGGAACCATCGCCATCCTTGTCGAATAGGCTGAAAGCTTCCTTGAATTCAGAGATCTGGTCGTCGGTCAACTGATCCGCCATAGTTGTTGTGTTGTGTTGAGTTGAGAGATATTCTGTTGCAGAAGAAGATGCTATGCTGAAATGAAATGAAATGAAATGGACACCCTTTTTTCCTTTCCACCTTTGCCATTTGTAGTAAACAACTCTGCGTTATTTCTCAGCTATTTTCTTATCAAAATTTTAAGGTAATAATAATAATAATAATAATAATAATAATAATAATAATAATAATAATAATAATAATAATAATAATAATAAATATTATTATTATTATTATTATAATCATTATTATTATTATTATTTATGAAAATTTAAATACAGAAGTCCGGTTGGTTTCTAGCTTAGAAACATAATTCTTCATCTCCGGAGTTTTCTTCACGTTCCGAGCTAGGAGATTCACTATTTTTCAGCTTAAGCTCCGTTAGTTCTCAAATTAAGTTTTCTTAATCCCCAGTTGAAGAATTTTAAGAATAAAATGTTGATTTTAGTGGTATAAATTTTTATAATAGATTACTAAAATAATTTGAACATAATAAACTTAATATTCTATAACCAAAATTGTATAGATGGTCGAAAACTATAAAAAGAATGCTACATAGTGAAGTTTTAAAAACTATGTTAGTGTCACATGCAATGCAATGCAAAGTGTCACACATGTTTTGTAATGTACTCACTGTTCTTTAATCCTATCCATGTATTTACATTTACAATAAATTTTGTCAAATGTACATGTATATTTCTCGAAAATGTATACTATATTAACGCTCCATTAACGTTTCCGTTTCCAATGTTGACGAAATTTTGCTCCTGTTCTCGCTCCACTTTCGATCCCGCTCAAGTTCCATACTCATCCAGATTTGAGTTGACAAGACAATTCTACCCTAAACCCTCCGCCAAACAAGATCAATTTTTTTTTTTAACTCATAAAGGTGCCACCAAAACAAGATACTTGTTTTCGAAATTTTAATGTCTGAATCATTCAACATTTGATGTCGACGAAGGGTTGTTTTCCAACCCGCCCTTAATCTTTGTCTAACATATTCGTTTTCTCACCAATAAAATAGTATCATTGGTATTGGATCTTCCAAGTTTGTTTTTTAAGTTAAAAGTTGGATAAAATAATATGAGTGGGTTAACTTTTGAGTATATTTGATGTTAAAGTTGTATGTAAGATCGTCGAAACAAAAATAAAATTCTAAATCACTCAAAATAGAAAATTAAGTAACTATTTTTTGTGACGGATATAATATATTGTGTTAACATTTAACGTTATACATGTTATTTCCTCGATAAAGATGGAATGTATCCGGGTTTACAAAAGGCAAGGCCGGATCACTAGGATCAAAATCAGTAGAGAGTTGAGCTACTAAGTGGGCTTACATATTGCCACTTCTCTTTGTAAAAGTAAATGAAACAGAGAAGTAAGCAGACAGCTTCTTAGTGTCTTGAATGACATTTCCTGATGCAGGTAAGGATATGCCCGTGCTATTAAGTTGATCCACCACAGAACTACAATCACCCTCCGCAATTACAGATTGAAACTCACAGTCATAGCCAAGCTCAACTGTACATCTTGCCGCGGGACTCAGGCAATCTCCACATCGTCAATATGATCAAAAGTTCTGCGCCTCCATGCCAAAATAATGTTTTATAATTTAAGCCAAACTATTATAGATGCATTAGTATGGATGTCTCTTCAAATTTGCCAATAATGATTGTAACCACTCATTTCTTGAAATTATATCCCACCTAAAATAAAAAATGTGATTGTATCATAATCATTTCTTTTTATGTTCTAATTTACCAGTTCATTTATATGGTTGGTGTTAGTTCTGTATGGTTGCCTGTGTAGAATGTAGATGGTGGTGCTCAACAATGAACGTAGGTAATGAACGTAGGTAATGGAGAAAATTCACCACAACCTTTTAGCTCACTTTAATTTTATAGCGGAATCTATTTTTTTTATGTCTATACTAGAACGTTAGAAAAAAAAATTCACTAACACAAAGATTGGATGCCGTCCAAAACTTCCGTTAGTAAGAGTAAAATAAAGTCATTTTTTACACGTTTTTCTTCCATGACTTATATGATTTTTCCTCCTATTCACTCGATTTCCCTCATTTATTGTACACATAAACCCTAGTAAAATCCCCAATTTCCTCATTTATGTCCAATGCTAACAATTTGGCTGAAATTCCTAGTAATTTGAACATGACAGATGATTCAATTCCTAAAATTTGTCAATGTAAGATTTCAAGTGCTCGAATCACATCTTGGACGGACGGGCATCCCGATTTCGAGAGATGTTGTTTCTTTGGGTATATGTGTTAATTGTTTGTATAGTTTCTGTTTTGATGGGTTGTTTTCGTAGTGTAATTTGTTGATTTTTTTAATGAAATGTGCATTCTCATATGGTTATTACAATGTCAAATTTTCTGTTATTGTGATTGAAAGAAGAACTTGGAAATTGGTATTTGAAACTGCAAACTTGTACACAAAGTGTCACTCGACACACAAACCTTTTGAAAAAAATTCAATATACACCAGAAACAATTTAAAATGAAGAGCTCGCTACATAAACCTTTTACGAACATACCATTTTCCACTAACAACCAAGTTAACACCGTTTAAGTCTTGTGTTGACTTGATATGCTGACTAATGTTCTAGTGCAGACTCCAAAAAAAAAAAAAGATTTCGATATAAAATTAAAGTGAGCCAAAAGATTTTAGTGAGAAATAATTCTCTAGGTAATATATGTTCAACAATTTCAAGATTGCCAAAGTGATACTGTATTTTGTGTTGTAATTAGATCATCTCCAGCAACGGCCCAACACAGGTTGGAACCGCTACTGGAACGCTGACTCAGACTCCAGCAGAGTCTGAGCCAGAGGCCTCGTCCCAAAATTTTGGGACGAGGCCCAACGTTGCAACATGTTTCTTTATATTATTATTTATTTTTTTGATTTTTTTCATTTCACCTTTTTCTTTCTTCTGCCGTTAATTGTTGTTTAATTTTCGACGAGCTACTGGGAGGTCACCAAAGGTACAAAATATAACTCTAAGGCAACATTAAAAAATTTCATTTCTAGGAGGTCACCTAATTATTAAAAAGACCAATATACTCATGGTGACTTAGTTGTTTTCCAATATCATTCTTCTTCTTCTTCTTCTTCTTCTTCACATCAAGTAACGCACTTTTGATCATTTTTTCTTCTTCACGTGTATTATATTATAACTAGAGAAAATTTTACCGCACACATAAACCTTTGGACGTTTTTTCAAGTTGCACATAATCCTTTTTTTTTTTCACCCGACACATAAACCTTGGTCAACATGCAGTCAACCCAAACACTTGGACGGTGTTAGTTTGTCCATTTAACCTTTGCAAAATTTTCTCATTCCACACACAAACCTTTATAAACTGCCAAAATAATAGTCTTCTGCTATCTTAATCAATTAGTTGAAGCATATATGTCTGGTCCGGTTACTAAACGCCTGGTCATTCTAACCGATCGTCTACCATATCCTCGCAATTCTTACTTGGGGAATGGAAAGGACAAACATGGAAGAGAGGGTAAGTCTAAAGACTTAGTGAGTAATATTTTAAAACGAACGAGAAAACAAGCACGGATACTAATTCAAAATAGAATTCACTTTTGATAGGAAAACACAAAACACTTGTCACGCAAACAGATTCCTGATCCTGGATTTTCAGAGTTTTCACGAACGAGATACTAACCATATAACTCCCCTGAATAGCCACGGAGGGCAACTTGACTGCCTTATTACTCCTTTGAGGAGTGACCTCGCAGACAGGCAGAAGACATGCTTAAGTCCATGTCGGCCCGGTACACGGAACGATATCAACCACCTGAGCCGGTGATACTGTTGGGGCGTCCGGGAATCTGTGCGTACAGGAGATATAGCCAAACCGTCGTTCCGTTTCGTCCGGCCCAACTATACCAGCTGTCCCTGGGCCCTATCGAAACAGACAAAACAGAATGCCTGGATAGCCACACAAGCGTATCACATGATGCCACGGAGGCATATCACAGGGTGCCGCAACAGGCTTACCAGGATCGAATCAAACAAACAAAACATAACACGTACAAAGGACCTTATGGTCACTTATTCAAAGTTTCCAACAAGTGCCAAACGGGCGATCACAGGACTGAACACAATTGTCGAATGGTAGAACACGAGAACAGTCACCGGTGCCGAGTGGCAGATGACACTGACAAACAATAGTGCCGAAAGGCGAACAATACGCTCAAAAGTGACGAGCAAGAGGTATCAGAGGCAAACAAGGGTGCCAAATGGCGGACAACAAAATGTCGGTTGGCGGGTAACAAAGTCAAACATAAGTGCCGGATGGCGGTCAAAAAAGTCAAACACAAGTGCCAGGTGGCGGGTGGTCAAGGTCGAACACAAGTGCCGGATGGCGGTCAACAAAGTCAAACACGGATGCCGAATGGCGGGATACAACAACAGATAAGGGTGCCAAGTGGCGGATAACAAGTTAAGGTCAAATAGCAGGTGCCGGTTGGCGGTCAATAAATTCAAACAATTTTCGGAGGACGGATACAGAGGACAGACACAGGTGCCGAAAGACAGGCAGTAAAACTGAACAGACACAGAACACCACATTCAGTTATTAAATCAAAATTCATATTAGGGGTCAGAGTCGATTAGAGAGTCAGTGGAATATCGGTAAGATCAGACCTTCTACAAGTTCTAAAGTTAAGTCAAATATTACGACTAGGCGTAACCGAATATAAAGGCTTAACAATAACAGTATGAAGGCACAGAAAGTCCCCATGGCCTGATGCCGAATAAATGCTCACTTGGAATGAAAGATAAGTGAGGGTCCTCACCTTGAATGAGCTGGTACGCTACGCAACTTCGAAATCCTGATACACGGAAAATACTACTTAACTTCTTACACAAGAATAATTATTAATTTCCCGTAAAAT
>JAYMSP010006195.1:0-12113 GCA_036897095.1 Plantago elongata | reverse complement strand
CTAAACTATGACAAAGAAATTGAAGAGCTCGAAAAAGATACCCGTGAGCATGTGCCGGATCTCATTGATGGAGTTCGTATCCGTCGGGCACCGTCTACAATAAATACTATCCCGGAGTACATGGCCAATTTACACCGTTTGCGTAGTGCAATCACGCACAACCAGTTAACAAACGACTTAATGGAACATATTTGGAGGCTACGTTGAAGATGAGTCTTCTCCAGTCGGCCCGTCAGTGTTTGATTATTTTCGATGTTGTGTGTTCTCTTTGTCTCATTTTATCTTCGTACGATTTTCATTTCCCGCAATATGTTGTAATATATTCCTCGTTTGTTCTAGGCCATTAAATTTTAAAATGTCTTCAATAAAATGCAATTTCATTAATTTCAACTTCTAAACAATTTTATGATATGGAAATTTATATAAAAAATGACGTGGCGACGACGACGCGTCACCATTGGATCAAAAACGACGACGACGCGCCGTCGACCCGTCACCATTGAGGATGGTCTTAGTGAGATATCTTCTCCAATTTAGAATAACAGAGAGATATTCTCTCCATTTTAGATTAGCTCTTTCCTACTCACTACTTATTCTTCCATCTCTGTAATTCTGATGAGACCACAATTTGATTTTTGATTAGTGAAATTCTAAGAATTATTATATGGTATCATTCGCTTCAGTGATCCTGTTTTTCCACATCGTTTGATTCGATTTTGTGATCGATCATTCTCTGATTTGTTTGATTTCAAATTTTGTGTTCGATTTATGTGTTGATTATTCTACAATGGCGGCAACTACATCGAGTTTTTGGGATAACGTCAAGTTCGTGAGTCCAAGTGAAGATCCGAATTTTATCTTCTATTTGCCACCGGGTGATCATCCTGGTATGAGGGTAATTGTTTAAATTTTTACTGGTGGTAATTTTGGGACTTGGAAGAAATCTGTAGTGATGGGTTTTACTATTAAGAACAAGATGGGGTTTCTTGATGGAAAGATTCCTGATGTTCTGTTGTTGTTGGCTTGGCATCGTGTCAATGCCTTACTATTGTCTTGGTTGACGTACTTGGTGGTTTCTGAAATTAGGGCTACGATGATCAACCTCACTGAAGTTAAGGGTTTTTGGGATGAGATTCATATGTGTTATCTCAAAAGTGATGGTCCAAGGGTTTTTCAACTGGAAAGGGCTTTGAATAATGTTCATCAGAGTTCTCAGTCTCTTGTTACTTATTACAATGGTTTCAAGGTTCTTTGGGATGAGTACTTGAATTACAGATCTGTTCCACATTGTACTTGTAAGAAGTGTACTTGTCATCCTGAAGTTGGTGTTTTAAAAAGACATACATCAAATTTGGTGGGGCTTAATGATAGCTATCCTGGTCTGCACAGTCAGATTCTTTGATGACTCCCATCCCAGATATCAACAAGGTTTATCAGTTACTTACTAAAGAAGAGAGTCAGAGGAGTTTGCAATCTGATCCTATGGTAATGATGTCTCTCAAAGGTAATGCAGAATATGAGGATTCTATGACTTTATAGGCCAAGTTTGCAGCTTATAATAAGGATAAGAAGAAGGGAGGGATGAAATGTCTCAACTGTGGTGCTAATGGTCATACTAAGAATCGTTGTTATCAGATTATTGGGTACCCCCTAATTGGAAAGGGCTAAAGGTGTTCAAGGGTGCCTCTAATGACAAAACCTACACAAGGCACATAGACACTAGTTCTACACATTTGGCTGCTGCTGCCACTGCTACTGATAATGAGCCTGTTAATCTTTGCAGTCCTGATTTGTATGATAAGTTTGTGTCTTTCATGAATGTTCAACAACATGTTCCTCATGTTGCTCGTGCAAATGTTGTTGTTGCTATTCCGGCTTCTATAAATGAAGGAGGTAAAATGAGAGGTATAATTGCACTTATGTCTATTCAGAATTTTAAAGATATTTGGGTTATTGATACCGGTGCTTCTGACCACATGACTTGTTCTTTGAATGCTTATACCTCTACTTAGTCGTGGTAATGGGGGGATTTTAACCAACCCATTAACCAACTTATGGATATCCAAGGGATTAAGGAGGGATGGTTTTGGGTTGGATTGGACCGGTCAGACTAGCAACTGCCCATTTTCGCGTAGCCTCTAAAAACCCGGACCGGTCAGATCGGGCCGGGTTGGGCCGGGCCTTTTTTTTAAATTGAAATTATGCAGCAAAAATTAAAAGTTCAGTCACCACCAAGGCAAGAAATCAAAAAATTGAAATGGAAACAGAAATAATCGGAAGAAATTGAGAATTGAAAAAATTTAAACACACCAAATTCGACTTGGGAACACAAAATTGGCAATTTTCCAATTGAATTCCAACTAATCAGCAAATTACCAATTTCCAATTCAAACACAACAATAGCTCCGAGTTCCAACAAATGAGCAAACAAATTTCGATTCGAGATTCTGAGTTCGATCAACAACCAATTTCATATTCGAGTTCCATGCTTCCAACACCAATTTTTGATTCGAGCTTAAGGTCTCTAGAGAATGAAGCAAACTAGCGAGCAGATGTAGATGAGATGAAGAATACTAGTATGATAAATGAAGAAGAACTGTAGAAGACGAATTGATGAAGAAGACGAGAAGATGAAGAAGAACGGGAAGAACAAAACATATGAAGAAGAACGGGAAGAACATAACAGATGAAGAAGACGGGAAGAATAGAACATAAGAAGATGACTAATTTGGGTTTGGACGGGTTGGTCTTTTTAGGGTTTTTGTCCAACCCTACCCATTCGATTTAAGTTAAGATGGGTTGAATTATGTTTGAGTTTATTTAGAGATTGTGTTGAACCCAAAGCTAATCCATATCTTTAAGTTAAGCCTTGAGTTGGGTAAAACCCACCCATTGTTAGGACTACCTCTACTCCTATGCATGTTCGTGTCAATGTGCAACTTCGGTGCTTATGCTATAGCTAAGTTTGTTGGTGATATAGCTCTTACTAAGGACTTTATTTTGAAGAATGTGTTATTTGTTCTTGATTTTAGTTTCAATATGATGTATATATCTAGCTTAACTGCTCAGACAGGTGTTTGTTTGAATTTCTTGTTATCTTATTTTCTTTTGTAGGACCTCAAGTCTAGTCCTGGCAATGGGTGGATAAAATCCAACCCATTGCCCAACTTATAGACATTAAAGGGTTTGGGAAGGGATGGGTTTGGGTTGGACTGAATCGGTCGGACCAACAGCAGACCATTTCCGCGCGGCCACTCAAAACCCGAACCGGGCCATTTTTCAATTTTTTTCCACTGCCAGATCAAAACTTCCAAACTGTAGGTAGATAGACAGAAGAAGAAAAAGCAATTGTTATCCAAGCTTCATCATCATCATCACCTTCCTTCTTCTTCCTCACTCCACTTTCTACCGCCATTGTTGTCCAAGCTTTCTCTACACACCACTCCGAAGACAAACACGCTGCAATTGAGCTTACCAACACCCGCAATTGAGTTCAGCAAGACCAATATCACTGCAAAAACTCACAACTGAGAACATACTGACAATTCCACTAGGTTAATGGAAACGAGAGCTGGAGGTATCGAACTGCAATTCAGATCCGGAATGTTCGGGTTCGACGAAATGCAAGGGTTCACTCCTGGATTGGGCAACAACTCGTTCACGGCGTTGCTGGAGCTTCCGCCGCCACAGACGGTGGAGCTTGTGGTGAAGGACGATTATCCGGTGCCGATTTTCCCGACTGATGTTGCGTTGGTGGACAATTTGGAATAGTTGGACAATTTGCAAGTTCGACACATATTTGCCTATGAAGAAGACGAGCAGATGAAGAATTACGAGCATATAAAAAATTGAAGACGAGTAGATGAATAGATGGTGGTAGACAAACTGATGAAGACGGCAAACAGATGAAGCAGACAAGAAAGAATTGAAGACGGCAGACTAATTTGGGTTTGGACGGGTTGGGTTTCATTGGGTTTTTGTCCAATCCTACCCATTCAAATTAACTTAAGAGGGGCTGGATTGGATTTGGGTTTAATTTAATATTGGATTGAATCCAAATTTGACCTATATTGTTAAATTGGGCTTTGGGTTGGATAAAACCAACCCATTGCCAGGACTACTCAAGTCCAACAAAATCATTGGCTAGTCTGAAAATAAGAATGGTTTATATCACTTGCATTTGGATGTCACAGCTTTACCTGCTATTTTGACTACTTTGAGAAGTTCTTTACTTGATATGTTGAATATTTCACCTTGTACTCATGCCTGTAATTCCAAATCTGATATTATAGCTTTACATTCTTTTGTAAACTCTCATCTTCCTATTGAGAATGAGATTTCTCATGTAAATGCTACTTTTGTTGGTACTAATAAAGATGTGTTGGTTTGACATAATTGATTGGGTCATGTTTCTTTTTCTATAATGTCTTCTCTGTCTCATTTATCCAATGCTAAAGTTTGTGGTGATATTCCTTGTGATATATGCAAATTTACCAAGTTTAAGAAGCTTAGTGTGCCTGTCAACACTAATATTGATGATTCCTATTTTGATTTTGTCCATATGGACATCTGGGGTCCCTTCTCTATTACTTCATATAGTGGTTACAGGCTATGTTTTAAAAGCCGGACCGGACAATTGAGCCGCTCACCCCCTAAAAAGGGTTCAATCGGGGTCGGGCCGGTTGGGCCGTTTGTGAGCCGTTTGAACCGATATGACATAATATATAATATTATAAATATTTTATATACATATATACAGATTAAATTTGCACAAATCCAAACATACTCAGAATCCAGATAGCGAGATAACAAACAAATCCACCTAGTTCACCCACTGACTCACTCACCAACCACACCCAATTCAATCAATGGCAGCTGTTGTCGTCTCCATGTCACTCGGCGGCGCAACCCAATTCTCCGCCATGCGCAAGTCCGTCGCCACCACCTCTACTCCTCTAGTCGACTCTCGCCCCTTAGACCATCTCCAATAGTGACCGTCGTCGTTTTTTCTGCAGTGGTGACGCGTCGTCGTCGCCACGTCATGAATTTTTTTAAATTTTTTAAATTTTTATTTAAAAATTATTCATATTTTAAGAGTGCTTAGATGTTGAAATTAATGAAATTTTTTTAAGTCGTTCTATAATTTATTAAGGTTTAAAATTAAAAAAAATAATTTTTCTTATTTTGCTAAAAATATATTTAATATATTATAATAGTGTTTAGAAGTCGAAATTAATAAAATTTAATTATTAGAGGTTGTTTTACAATTTTAAGTTTAATTGAGAGAGAAAATGAGTTCTAGATGGAATGATCCAAAAATAATCGAGAGTGGTCTCTATTCGTGGATCTCGAAAAAACGAATCCGTTGGTAATTTTTATATATTTTTGTAAAGAAAAAAAAAGACCGATCAGGATCTAGTTTTTGTAAAAACAAGTAATATACCCTTACCCTCATTATAAACCTTTAAATAAAATGTTGTTGTTGACTTGTTGTTCCTATTCCAATCTCAGTATCTCACGCCCAATCTTCATTTTTCAGTCTGTCTTCTTCTTCTTCACTGTTCACACCCACCTCCGCCCCCGCCTTCCGTCCAGCCCGCCACCATCTCTCTTCGCCAACCTCCCTCCAGCTCCGTCTTCTATCGCGGTTTCAGTCCGTCCTCCTCCATCTCGGCTTCTTGATCCGCCACCACAACTCCTCCTCCTCCTCCGTAGCGCCTCTTCCATCGGCTCATCCACCGCCACTCCTCCTTTTCTCCGCCTTCGCTCCTCTATCTTCCGATCTACTCCTCCCACTTGACGGCTGGAAAGAAGAAAACGAAGAAGATATCAAATTAGGGCAAAAAAAGGGAAGAAATCGATTTATGATTTCAGGCCCTTTAATTGCAAAAAAGGGCTTCTCTTTTTTTTTTTTCGAAATTGGCTCGAGCCGGCGGTTTGCCGGTTCCCGGTTCGCTGGGTCGATCCGGCTTTCCACTGGCTCGAGCGGTTTTTTGGAATCCGGTTTTTTAGCGGTTTTCGACGCTACAACAGGCCGTTTCCAAGCGGTTTCGCAGCCGAACTGGTCAGGCCGGCCCGATCCAATTTCCAAAACATAGGTTACAGGTACTTTCTTACAATTGTGGATGATCATTCCAGGTGCACTTGGTTTATTTAATTAAAGCCATGTCTGACGCAAGGGTTTTCATTGTTGCCATTAGGTCTGACAACGGTGTCGAATTCCTTTATGACTCTTTCTATACAGAAAAAGGTATTCTTCACCAAAGATCTTGTGTTGAAAGGCCTCAGCAAAATGGTAGAGTTGAAAGGAAACATCAACATATATTCTCCAAGTTGCTAGAGCTCTTCTTTTTTAGTCTTGTTTAACTATATCTTTCTGGTCTGATTGTGTTTCTACTGATGTTCATATCATTAATAGATTGCCTACTGTTGTGTTGCATAATAAGAGTCTTTTTTCAGGTTTTGTTTAATACTATCCCTGATTACTCTCATATGAAAACCTTTTGTTGTTTAGCTTTTGCAGCTACTTTGTCTAATAATAGAAATATTTTTGATACAAGGGCTAATAAATGTGTTTTTATTGGTTATCCTATTGGTTTAAAGGATATAAATTGTATGATTTATCTTCTCATAAAATTATTATTTCCAGAGATGTCATTTTCTATGAGAATGTTTTTCCCTCCTATCAGTCTATTAGCTCTCCTTCTACTTGTTCTATTTATGAGATTGTTGATGATGTTCACAGTTCTAATACTAATCATTTTCCTTATGTAACTCCTCCTACTTCTTGAGTTAATAATATTTCCTGATTTGTCTGATCTAGTTAATGGATCTGTTACTAATACAAGTGAACATGATATTGACATTTCTTCTTTTGGGGAGGATTCTCTTTCCCAGCATAGTGAGGACCATATGTATACTGATTCTGCTCATATTTCTATTACCACTGATGAGGTTTCTAGTGCTGATGTGGGTACAGGTGTTGTACTTGATGACATTGACACTAGAAGGTCCACTAGGACACGATCACATCTAGCTCATCTCAATGTGTATCGGTTTTTTCTTCTTCCATCTTTACAAATACATCATAATGAAGTTGAAAATTCTACCGCTCTTTGTTCAAGAAATGTTAAGTATCATTATCCGATTAGTGATTATTTTTATGTTACTCATTTATCTCCTACTCTAAGGGTAATATCTACTTTTAGTTTTATTGCACGAGAACTCCTTAATTACGTAAGTAAGCGAAGGTAAATACACTAACCCCTGGTGAGGTGCTTCACTGCTAGTTTGACTTATATTACTCAACCAAAGAATTTTAAAACTGCTAATAAGTTTCCATAATGGAAACAAGCCATGAGTAGGCAAATTCAGGCTTTAGAGAAAAATAATACCTGGGAACTGGTTACTTTACCTTCTGATAAGCATACTATTGGTTGTAAATGGGTTTATAAAGTCAAACTAAAATCTGATGGCACCTTAGAAAGATATAAAACAAGATTAGTTGCTAAAGGTTACACTCAAGAAGAGGGTTTGAATTATTATGATACGTTTTCTCCTGTTGTCAAACTTACAACTGTGAAGGTGTTGTTGTCAGTTGCAGTTAGTAGAAATTGGTTTCTTCACCAACTTGATGTTAACAATGCATTCCTTCATGGTGATTTGAATGAGGAGGTTTATATGTCTCCTCTACCAGGTTATGATACTCAGGGAAAGGTTTGTAGACTTATTAAAAGTCTCTATGGTCAAACAGGCAAGTAGACAATGGTTCTGTAAGTTCGCTGTTTCCCTTCAATCTTTTGATCATATTCAATCTGCTGCTGATTTCTCTCTCTTTAATAAATGCAAAAATGATTCTTTTACTGCCCTTTTAATATATGTTGATGATATTATTTTGTCCGACAATGATATGGATGAAATTGTTGCTGTCAAATCCTATTTGCATGATCAGTTCACCATAAAGGACTTAGGTGAACTCAGATACATTCTTGACATTGAAGTTGCTAGATCTAAGAAGGTCTTGTTTTAACTCAGAGGAAGTATACTTTGGATCTACTATCTGACACTAGTTATTTGGGAGCTAAACCTGCTACTACTCCAATGGATTCTACTTTGAAACTTTCTAAAGATCAAGGCACTACTCTTGCAGATGCTACTCAATTTAGAAAGTTTGTTGGGACTAGACCTGATATTTCTTTCAGTGTTCAATGTCTTAGCCAATTCTTGCATAAACCTACTGATATTCGTTTGTCAGCTGCTCACAGGATACTTAGGTATCTCAAGGCCACTCCAGGTGAAGGCTTATTGTATTCTCCATCTAATGACATTAGTTTGAAAGGGTTTACAGACTCAGACTGGGCTGGTTATGCAGATACAAGAAGAAGTGTCTCAGGGTTTGCCTTCTATTTGGGAGATGCTTTAGTGTCTTGGAAATTAAAGAAACAACATGTTGTCTCCAGGAGTTCAATAGAAGCTAAGTACAGAGCAGCTGTCATGCCACTTGTGAAGCACAATGGCTTCTTTTCATACTAAACGATTTGAGGGTTGATCATGCTAAACCTGTGTTATTATACACTGATACAACAAATCAACTTTCCATTTGGCCTACAATCCTATTCAACATCAACACACTAAACATATTGAACTTCACTGTCACCTCATAAGGGACAAGATAGTTCATGGGATGATGCAGCTCATTCATATCAAGAAGGATTATCAAGTTGCAGACATTTATACAAAACCACTTGCTCTGCCCCTGTTCCACAGATTCAAGTCCAAGATGAATATGATCAACATACATTCATCTTGAGGGAGGGTAACAAGATACTTGAGTGAACTGCATTGTCAAATATAAAATCTCCAAGGACTGACTTTAATATTTTCCACTATTTACTTTACCAATTCTGCTTTATAGCAATGTTAGTGAGATATCTTCTCCAATTTAGAATAACAGAGAGATCTCCATTTTAGATTAGCTCTTTCCTACTCACTACTTATTCTTCCATCTCCTCTGTAATTTTGATGAGACCACAATTTGATTTTTGATTAATGAAATTCGGAGAATTATTATACCGGCCACTAATGGGCCGAGTCCCGATCCATTGGACCGGTAAGGTTACGCATAACTGTCCGGCCACTCAGTATGATATTGTCTACCTCTTTGGATAATCGGTCAATTGCGATCCCTTTATTATTTCATAAAGTATATTATACTACCTCATCATACTTTAAAGATCGTACCTCGATTGTACAACATGCATTAAATAATGTACAATACAACACATTAAAACATCGGTTTAGTACAACATGCTTCAACATATGCTAACAAGAAGCATATAAAACTAATTTTGAAAGGGAATTGTAACATTCCAGAATTTCAAGTCAAGTCCATAGAGCTTAAAAGGATAGAGAATAATACTCATACCAACATGGTGCACCTTTCTTTTCGGGAATCCACCTAGAAGAACTCCAGAGTTAAGCATGTTTACTCTATAAGCAATCCTAGGATGGGTGACCAACTGAGAAGTTTAATTTCCGATTCGCGTACGAGTGAGGCCAAGGTGCGCGGGAAAGGACTTTTGTTGGTACAGTGGGACCAGCATATCACCCAAAGAGATGCCCATGAATAATCGTCCCGGCCTAAAGTGTTTGAGGCCCACAAGAGATCGGGTCGTTACAGGAAGAGTACTATAGATCTTTTAGATCGGATAATCTAAATGTGATAATGTTTTGTGAATTCTTTGGATTAGAATTTTAATTGAGACGATTCAACCTCAGTCGAATTAATTTTTTATATAAAAAATTAATTTTAATTGAGTTGTCTCAATTGAAAATTTAATTTAAATAGTGAAATTATGTTTTGTGAACATATCTTTTGGTAATATGTTGTCTCAATTGAAAATTTAATTTAAATAGTGAAATTATGTTTTGTGAACATATCTTTCAGTAATATGGATGTTTCAACGTCAAAGCGTTTGTAGCCGAGTAGCAAGCTGAGACACCCTGTAATCATGAGGTCACAGGTTCGATTCCTCGAAATGGGTGAATATATTTTCTGAATAGAGATTGGTGGTGATTTGCATCTAGAATCGATTAATAAATTCGTCTTGTTCAATAATTATAATTGTAATGCTATATTTTATATTCAATAATAATTAAAAAAATTATGGATGTTTCAACTGGATAACTCGAATCTGGTGAACTTTGGAAGTTCTATTAGTTAAAGTATTCTTTTTCCAAAATACCGTGCGATAATTCTTGGAAAGTGGCAATTTCATCATGAGCCTGAAAGGCTAATCCAAGCTCTCTTTTGATTTAAATAAATAAATTTTCAATCCTGTTTGTCCTCAGACTACCACTATCAATGTCCAACATCTCAATCCACCAGTTATAACTTTTTAAATAAACGATTAATTACTCTCTTATTTTATATACCAACCCCAACACAAATTATCCCAAAACCAATTTTAGCATTATATTCATATCATCATCTTAAAATTAAAATCCCCGAACTCAATACAAGCTAACTGAAAGACAACCCAAATGCCCTGCCAAGTTGCCATAGCTAGTTAATAGAATTTGTTTTTTCTTTTTCTATGTCGGGTCTCTCCTCGATGCACCACATTCTCACAAAGAATGAAAACCCTTGTGTCATTAATCATAAATTATATGTTCATTATAAGTAAGAGTGTCACGCCCTAAAATTAAAAATAAATTGACGTGACCGACCGTCTATCGTGAGATGGGCTCACGTCAAGACAAAACCTCAATTTACTTGTAAAACAGTTTGAAAAAAGTATTTCAGAGCATCTATAACATAAATAAAATTCTAGAAACATCAAACTAGTTACAGACTTCAGAATTTACAAAACTACACTCAAGACCACTAGTTGCTCTAATCGACTTGCTTCCACTAGCAACCTTCTCCAAACCGGAGCCATTCAGACAGCTGAAGAAAATGTGTAAGGGTGAATCTCCTGATACTTTTACCGGATCAAGCAGAGCAGTAAAATTACATATATATACATTCCATAATATCAGTCACATAGCCAGAAAACAGTTTCATGGAGTATTTATAACAAAACAATAGTTTCAAAATAGTTAGCTCAACAGAGTCACACTATGCCACTAGTATAAGTCTGGTGGCACAGAGGTCGGCATAGAACATAACATAACAGAAAGTTCTCCACTAAAGGAACACAGACAGAAAGCCAAACATAATCACCTTCAGAGACGGGCCCAGAATTCATAGGCAAAAACTGTGAGCTCAAAACTTATATAATCTCCATGTATCATAAACATATTTTTATCACACACCACATGCATCAGAAAAACATACTTTATGGAATGCACATACTTGATCCTCTTTGAAAAAAATAGGGAAATATTTTTTTTCACTACAACCTTTTGGCCCACTTTGAATTTATACCCGGACCTTTTTTTTTGGGAGTCTGCACTTGAACGTTAGTCAACAGAACTAGTCAACACACAAAATGGACGGTGTTAACTCTCCGTTAGTTTTATTTTCAAATTACACCAAAACCTTTGCAGAAATTTACACGCGTTACCGAAACCTTTACAAAAACTTGCACTCGCTACCTGAACCTTTTCCTAGAATGAAATTTTATAGAAAATATGATCATTGATCATTGTTATATATTTAATTGCAGTTTTGGTTTTAAACGGGTTAGAGGTCAAGGATGTGTCATGATTAATCTCCCTCCCCCCTATTTGTGTAGATCGCATTTTTTTCAGGTTTAGTACATGCATGGTGGATATATAATTTTTTTTGCAATTCTTAACAAATCTCATGGATTGATGATAATTGTAATTTGATTGTCATTTAAAATCTCCAATAACATAATATTTGACATCATTATTTGTGACATGGTAGTTTTTTTTTTTGGTTATTGCACGTTACTTTGAACTTTGAAGCACAAATATGTTTTAGAGGCTATATTATTTGTCAAAATTATTTTTTTATTTTTTAGTAAAAAAATGATAGAAAATGTGTGTGGAATTTAATTTGACTTATTAGCTACATATTTGACGAGTCCATTTATGATAAACATGATCAACGGATGTTACTATACATGCTAACTTACATAGGTGTA
>JAYMSP010006194.1:0-12114 GCA_036897095.1 Plantago elongata | reverse complement strand
TTTGGCCCAAAAAAAAAAAAAGGAAAAAGGGTGTGGGGGGGGGGGGGGGGTTGAATAGTCTTTACAAACTTTCGTCGATAAACAGTATTTCTCTGAAACCTTGGGAGTTTCTGATACATAGATTGAAAGAGCGGAAGACTTTAAGCGATAGATAAACGTTAATGTGCCTTGCAGTAAAAATGTGTGTGTGTGTGTGTGTGTGTGTCTTTTGCTAGATGTAAATGCAGTAAGTAAATAACACAACAACTTATAGTGGTTTCTGGAGGTGGTGTAATACTCCAACTAGTCCACTTCGGCCTTTCTAAGACCTAGATTCCACTAGAACGGATAATTGAGTTCACCTTACAATATATCCTATTCTAAGATCCTTACAAACAAATGGTTCCCAATCAAATGTTCCCCCTGAGTTATTCCCTAGCTTCTAAAGTCAAGTACTTCCTTTACTCAAGATAACCTTGGAGCTTTTCCTTGATTTCCCAAATCAAGTACTTCATGTACTCCACGCCTTGATGGTGTTAGTTATATGATTGATTGTCAGGCTTATCATTAAATAACTTTTCAGCTATTTGTCCAGAGAGCTGGAGAAGAAATCACAACTTAATATACTTGTTCAGTATATGGAAGGATACTCCTTTCTAACCCAAGTGTTGATAGTTGTTCGGGAGAATGAACATCAGAAAGGGTTATCGAGTGTTCAACATTTTTACAGATAATCAAACTCTTGTTAAGGTTCAGGACACTTAGAACTACCAGTAATTCTTCGAGCTATGTGACTGTAAGCTTAGAGAACTTTAGTAAGAAAGCTTGAGAGAATACTTACTTGATATGAAAATATGAGCGTAGTTCGTATTGTTCCGCGTGTGTTTTCTCAGCTTCCAAGTGTTGATGTTTATAGATGAATTTGAGAGTCGTTCGAATAGTATCCGATGGAGCTTTTCAAAATTCAATCCGTTGATATCTCGAAATAAGTACTCAGAAGTCATTATCTAATTTTTCAAAGAGGGCTTGCTGGAATCGACTTTTTCAGTCGGTATAATTAATACATTGTACTATTTCTTGTCCTGTAGTCTCAACGGACACATGTGCTCATCAGAAAGTTAGCATGCTCCTTGACTCAGAATGACATATCTTCAGAGAGGTGAAAGGTTCCAAAAGCACTATACGAAAGCTTTCTGAACATAGCATTTCAGAGGAGACTAATCCCTTGTGTCTTCATTAAACTCGCGCAATCTTCAGTTTTCAAATCTTCGATTAAACTCCGTTGCTAGGATCCTTCTTCATGGCCATCTTCGAAATATAAAAATTACATTCAGAGACCTAAATAATCCTATACAAGTTTAAGTAGACTAACATACTAAGTGATTTCCTCTTTACAATGTTCAAGTGAACCGAGAGTACTAGTCACCGTTTTGTACTCAAAATAAGCTACTTGGTGATTGATCAAAACACTAAAAGATATTCCTAACAGTAGGAAACTGAAAATCAAGTTCCTCCAGAGTTTCAGTGGGACCCTTTTTGAAGTTTTGTAATTTCAACTTCAGAACCTCGAACTTGTTTTCCTTGGTTTTCTTAGTTCCAACACAGATTTCTTCAATCAATTGCCAGACAACTTTCGCCGTCATTGCACACCACAGTTTGCACTATATATGCTCATTTGTCGATCGAATGATGATGTTACGAGTTTGACCATCCAACATATGTCTCTTGGCATCATCCGATGTCCAGAGTTCACGAGGTTTATCTTCATAATCAACTTGTCCAACAGCAACACGACCACTATCACTAGTAGAAGTGTCACTACCTTCAGCATCAGTGTTTCTCCGACCATCAGATACTCCAATCACATGTTTGGACTGTCTGATTTTGATTGGTCCTTCTTTGATGACATAGATCATCCCATCACTGATTGCGTCAAGATGCAGCATCATGTTGTTCTTCCATTTCTCGTCATTCTAGGGCTTCAGAACCGGTGCATCACTCAGAGACATACCTACACTCTTAACGCATAATTAAAAACGTCCTCAGAAAGAGACAAAAACCATTATCTATCTGGGGGATCGAGGTTCAGTGTAGAATGCTTGGGAACCTCCTGCTCTGATACTACTTGTTGGTCCAGATAAAGGCAAAGGAAAAGAGTTGAGGGGGGGGGGGGTGAATAGTCTTTTCAAACTTTTATTGATTAACACGATGTCTCAGATACTTGAAGGTATCTGATACTTATAATCAGAGAGCGGAAGTCTTTATGCGATAGATAAATGAGATCGTGCTTTGCAATAGTAAATGTCTGTGTGTGTGTGAGTTGCTGAAATGTAAATACAAAAAGTAAATGACACAACAAGTATAGTGGTATCTGGAAGTGGCATAATCCTCCAACTAATACACTCGGCCTTCAGAGACCTATGATCCACTAGAACAGATAATTGAGTTCTCCTTGCAATTGATCCTATTCTAAGATTCCTATAACAAATGATTTCCAACTAAATGCTCCCCCTGAGTTGTTCCCTAGTTCCTCTAGCCAAGTACTTCTTGTAATGAAGATAATCTTGGAGTTATTCCTTGATTTCCCAAATCAAGTACTTCTGGTACTCAACGCCTTGATGGTGTTGGTTATGTTGTTTTTCAAGTAAACTTCTCTTTATAACTTTTCAGTTATGTCCAGAGAGCTTGAAGAGATGACACTACTTGATATACTTGTTCAGTATATGGTAGGTTCTCTTCAACTGACCCAAGTTTGTGAGATTTGTTCGAGAGAATGAATCTCGAATAGTTATCCAACAATTCAACTCTTTCACAAATTACACTACTTGTTGAAGGATTAGGACACATAGAACTATCAGTGAATTCTCGAGCTTGTTAGTCGCAACATATAGCTTGGAAAATTATAGTAAGAATGCTTGAGAGAATACTTGTTTGATTGTAGATATGAGCGTAGTTCGTGTATGTATTTCTCAGCTTCTAAGTGATGATATTTATAGGTGAATTTGATAGTCGTTTGAATAGTATCCGTTAGACATATTTCAAATTTAATCAATTCATACCTTGAAATTAGTACTCCCATGTGTATATCTCTTTTCAGAGAATTATGCCGAAGGATAGTGATATTTTTGTCCAACATTAAATGCAGTGTACTATATTTCGTCCTGCAGTCTCAACGGATGCATGAAGCTTTCTGAAGCTTCACATGTTCCATCTCTAAGAAACTTGTTGGCTCAGAAACTTAGTTGGGCTAACTTTGTTATGTGAACTAAACACAAGTCTTTACATAGCTTTCTGGAAGCAACAATCTGAGGAGAATTTCCTCCTTTGTCTTCAGATACCTTTGTGAAAAAGGTCTTCTCCTTTGATTGGATGCCTCATTCTTGGTCTTCTTTGAGCTAAATACAAATTACATTCAGAGACCTAACATCCTATTACAAGGTTTCTAAAAACTATTATACTTGGTGTATTTTTTCTTTACAATGGTCAACTGACCTAGAGCACTAAACACCTTTCTGAAACTAAGATAATTCATTGTGTTGTGTGTTCAAAATACTAACAGATATTCTTAAAAGACATGAGACTCAGAAAGCTTAAGGTTTTCTAGAAAAAAAAGGAGTCCAGAAAAACTTGTTGGTATATAGTCCATAAGTATACAAAACTAGAACTCAAATACTATGGACATGCCAATATCCAGTGGTATGTTCTGAAAATAGAAACTCAGAAAATCATTTAAGTCATGAAGTATGGGGGAACAAATAGTTCTACTATGTACATATTTTTTAGAGTCAAACATGTCTAGGGTTTTGTGTTTTTACCATTTTTATGATAAGTAACATAAAACAAGACTTGCTCTCTGAATGATAATTCCAAAAGATTTTGTTCTATCATAAGTAGTAGGGACTTATGGATATGTATTGCCAAAATTTATTAAGTGGACGGGAATATTTGTTGATTGCTATCATTGCTAAGATATTCAACCATAGCCCTTGATGTATAAATGTTTGATCTCAACGGGTGAGATTAAATCTTGGCAAGTAATGACTGTTGCAAATACAGTCATGGCCCACTATACATTTAATGCAAAGTAGAAACGTATATCACGCCGATGCAATGTACACAGATACACATACGAATTTCTATACATATGTTGTATCAATGAAATTGTAACTTTCTATATATAAAGGATTCTAGTAAGAGACAAACACTTTTACCAAATCCAAAATTTTCACTTGCATCAAAACAGCAAAAACTCTCTAAGTTTTCTGCAAATCCTTCTGTTAATTATTTGTTCCTTGTTTAGTCTTCTGGAAATGATAGACTAAAATCTCTCGATTTAAGCACTCTCACCGATTACCTTACTCAAGAAACTCTATATAAGAGATGGCTCCCAGAAAAACCTCATCCAAGAATATCGTTGCGACTTCTTCTGATGAAAAGCAAGGAGAAAGAAACTTGCAAGTGTTGAATAAACGCATGTTGGGTGATTTCAACCCAGAGGAGTGGACCTCCAGCCTCAAAATGAATTTGGGAGCACACATAGATACTCAGTTTCTAACTGTTGATATATCCTCTACACCAGATAGGACCTATGTCCTTAAACTCTTTGAAAAAGCAAGGATTAGGAAATTCCTCACTGTTTCTCCTAGCGGCTTGTCACCATTGGATGTTTTAGAGTTCTACAATAGCTCTGAAATATACACAAGGTTCAATAATGGTGTTGAAGAAACGCACATTAAAACTAAAGTCCAAGATACTGAGATAGTACTGGACTGTGACAAGTTCTGCAAGATATTCTGATTGAAAATTCGCGACCAGGTTTCTGAGATAAATACAAGACACAAAGTTTTAAATGATGCTGTCAAGATCTTGTATGAAGAAGCTGTGAATGACAAAATCGAAGATTATCCTTCAACGTTCATTCTTGGAGACATTAGTACCAGGCACCTGAATGAGCACTGGAATGTCTTAGCTTGCATACTTCATCCTTGCTTTGATGGCAACAAGAGAGGCATTGATCAGATAAGCCTCGGGCATTGGATGATGATGACCATTCTCCAGAAACATGTCAATGAGAAGGAACACCTCTTCAATTGGGGTAAGTACGCATTCACCAAATTCATCAACATGGTCAAAGATCTTGAAACCAAGATAGCCAAAGGTCGTGCTGACACCAAAGTAAACATGCACTATGGCCTGATAATATGCTATCTTCTGGAGAAATGTGGAGTTTTGCTCAGAGAACACATGGACATCCTGGTGACCAATAGTATGTACAAACATTCTTATGAGGAAGCCTTGAAAAAGGCTGCCAAGGACGAGTTGGTTGCTCAGGGAGAAGGTGGATCTGAAGAAATCCAGGTTGATGTCCAAGTGGCTAAGAAACCCATGAACAAGAAACCAAGAGCGAAGAAGAGTGTGCAAGTAGAGAATGTTGAAGCCCAACAACCCCTTCACGTCCGGAGAGACTCCAGCTGAGAAAGGAGATTTTTGAGCATATGCAAAATGTCAGAGTTGTTTGTGAATGATCTACGCAACATTGATGAATTTGTCCCAGACATCAATGAGGACTCAGATGATGACCTCCCACTCCAAGAGGTTCTTAAGAGATCACGAACAAAAACTCATGGTGGAGCCTCCAACTCATCTCCTCTACCGAAAAGAGCTAAGGTTGTAGAGGATGTAACCAAGAGTAATTCGGTTGAAGTTGTCACACACCAACAGGCAGATGAAGGCTTGGCGGTGAATGACAGAGTAGTGGAAGATAGTGTAATTGCTTCAATACTCGAGTTGCCAGCAAACTTCCTTGCTGAAGAAATTCCTACAACTGTGCAGATTCCTCTACTCTCTGACAAGGATCGAACTGAGACGGGTACTCTAAATGATCAAGTAGAGGAAAGGTCCGAAGTGCCAGAAACTTCAAACCATGAAATGGAAGCCACTTTGCTTGAAGGTAACCAGGTAACATAGTAGTTTATATCTAACTTGTGAACATTTTGAGAATGTTAACTTGTTACTCATAAACTTCCTTTGTTATAGGCTTTCATGGAGACACCATTCCAGGGGGAAGAAATATTGTCTACCCCTCTGAATGAAGTAGAGGTTCCTTCAACCTCTGCACAACAAGAATCTGAGCCTGTGACACAGGTAGTCAATTGCCTCTAAGAAGAAACAATTTGGTACTTATTAAATTCTTGTGCGTATTTAACTTCATTTTGTCTCTATATGGGCTCCAACTGAGAACGCCAATGAAGTGGTGGAAACACCAGAATAACAAGTAATTCCAGAGGTTGAAAACTATCTGAAGAAATTGTTTCTGAGCCTTCAATTGTGGAGGTATGTAAAACATGAATCAACTTTCTTAGTGAATAACTTGTGAAAATTCATTTGCTTAATCAAATGATTTTCTTCTTCGGATAGGTTCATTCTGAAGAAAAGGTGACTGAGGAAAATGTTGCGACCTCCCTAGAACCTATTGAAATAGACATAGCTGAAATAACTAAGTTTCTAGAAAGGTTCCTAGAGAAATGATTCTGAGCTTCCTAACTTGGAAGTAAGTGAAAATCTTAGAAATTCATATCTTTCTAACTCCTTTTTGTAGAATATTTCTAAAACTTGCATTTTGATTTTAGTTCTCAGGCTCAAGCAAATAGAATGGTTGATGAGGAAGTTGTCACTCCTCCCAACACGGTATCTGAAGCACCTATTGCTCCAGAAGTCCAAGTAAATGAGCCTAGTATTGACACACAAGTATGCTCAGAAAGCCTTAGACTTCTTTATTCTCATATAACCACAAGTGAGTTTGAATAAAACTAACTTGAAACCTTTCTTTCAGGCTCAAGTGATACCAGTGATCGATGTGGATGCACCACTTGATCTATTGAAGATTCTCCAGACAATCACCCTCAAAAGACATGTAAAATGTTTCAGGTAGTGGCAAAAGCTCAGAAAAGCTTATCTAACAGAGCTTTCCAAGGTGATTGATAATCAAGAAAGAATGGCAAGAGCCTTCGATCTGGATTACTACGTCCTTGCATTGTTCCCAATAGAGGATTACTCTCACTATAATCTTATGCATGATGTCTTCGCATACAAAGTTGGGAAGAAGCTGATGGATGTCTTCAATGTTGGTGATGACAAAACCAGAAAGCAGATGGCACTAGGCCTGGCATTGCCCCAGACCCTCAGAGTTTATCCTTCTGAACAGGAGGAAGTAAACGGGCAAAGAATTACACTTCCCACTATAATCAATCTGCTCTCAGATGAAGAAGAAGAAACTGATGAGAATGATGTTGATTCTTCAACTAAACATCTAGAAGGAGGTGATAACAACCCATCAGATGATGAAGATGATGATAGTCCAGCACCAGGGACAGGTGTAATGGCCCAAGAAAGTGCTGGAACGGGACTTCACCTGCTCCAAACTCTACTCAGAGAGACCCACCATCATCACGAAAATCACCAAATCCAGCTGACAAACAAAATCAACAAGAATCCAATGATCAAAATCAACAAGCTGATCTATCAGGAGAACTGAAAGCTGTTGAAACTCGAGTTGCAAAATACAAGGAAATTTTGCAAGAAGAAAGCAAGCTCAATCTAGAGAACCAGTCTTTTATTGAAGCTAAGAAAGCCCAATTATTGAAGATTGAGACACAGAATGCAAAGGAGAAGGCACTCCTTGCTGAAAAGGAACAATTGAAAAGAGATATCGATGCCACGGCTATAAATTTGGACACTCTGGTGACATACGATACAGAGCATGATGCTAAGGCTGCATCAGATAGGCTACGTTTACAATCATCTCAGAAAGGCAGCGCCAATGAAAAAGGCAAAAAGGTTCTTGAGCTCGACTCTATTGATCAACATGATCATATCTACGTGAGCACTAATGATGATGAGACACAGGGCATGGCTCCAGAAGAGGATGCAATTCTTCTCTCCCATTACAAGAGAGAGTTCCTTGCTCAACATATCTTCTACTCACCAGCCATTACTTCCAGAGACGGCAAATCCTTAGGAAGAAGTACTGAGTTTGCTAAGCTGCGATCTGAGTTAGTTGTTGAAAACTCCCACATACTTTCAGATGTTCCATCCAACCTCAAGCCTATTGCTAAGCTCTTGCTACATAGAGCCAATAGCATTACATTATCTCAGAAAGATCTAGGCATGGTCCGTGATGAAGACTGCAACAATGCCAACAAGTCACTTGAGGAAGCATATTATACCACTCAGAAAGCTGAAGCTATGTATTATCCGCTTGAAGAGCTAAACCAAAAGGAGGAGTTCTTCCTTAAAGAGAATCAAGAGCTCCGAGCAGAAGTCCAGAAGTTAATCCTTGTTCACAACAATCTGCAAACAAACTTCGAGTAACATTCTCATTCTTATGCTAGTTTGAGTCGGTTACTCATGAATATGGGGGGAAGAGACTACTGCGGCCCAGAAAGGCAAAGGACGGAAGAGAAAACAATTACCTCTCTCCACAAGTCAAGTTCTAGAAAGAGACTTTCACTCTGAAGAACTACAGGTTTCTGAACCTAGAGTTACAACACAATTGAGAAGCATAATGACTAAGGGTTCCAAGGCCCTTGTGAAAACTGAAGAAAATCCTTCTGAACCAGAAGAGAAGGAAGAAGGAGAGTTCAATGGTCAGGAAACATGTAAGTCTCCAATTCGAAATTTTGACAATGATGATGATGAGACTGACACAGATGAGCATCTACTTCAGAAGAGAAGGAAAGTGGGTAGCCTTCCTAAACCACCACTGGCAGCAAAACCAATTAAAGCCAAAACTCCTTCTGGGAATACCAAGTCGATCCAAGGTGGATCTTCCAACACAGCTCCCAAAAAGCATGAAGAACTTCTCTAGAAAAGGACTAAATAGAAAAAGGTGTTGGGACTTACAATTTGGTAGAGTTCAAGAGAAAGAACGCGAAAGACCAGTTGTTTCCCAGATTGAGTATGTCAAAACTGATGACAGCAAATCAACCTACAAATTCATACATCTCCAGAATGGTTACTGGATTCTTGAGCTAAAGCATCATCTACTAAACAAGAACTTTCCAGAATCTATCTACAATTTGATGATGGCATGGAGAACTCACAAGCCCTTATTGCTAAATCCAGCAAACACCAAGGCCTAACTTGACTTTGAAGTTCAGAAGAGGACTGGTTCTATGAAAAAGCCACTTGACTTTACATTTCCTTATCCAAGGCCTGATGATGTGCACAAAGTTCAGAAACTGGATGGTACTTATAGCAAGAAGAACAAGTTAGGCATATAAGCCTACCAATCCTTCTATATGACTGCTGAAGAACACATGGATGACATTGCATAACTTGAGATCATCTATCAGCATCATGAGTTTTCTCAGCTTAAGATAGACCATGCATGGGAGTGGGGTAAATATTACTGGGTCAAGCTCTTTGTTTCGAAAGACAGAGCACTCTGTCAAAAAGCTTCTCTATGAATATGTTGAAGACTAGATCTAGTAATCCAGAAAGTTGCTGAAGAACTTGTGGGACCAAAGTTGTTTTTGAAGACTTAAAGACTAGTATTTTAGGATGTCGTACTTGGAGCTTGGATTCTCCTGTTGTCCTAATTTACTTAGTAGTTTTGTAAACACTTTGCTGAAATTATTCTTAATTATTCAATATTTGTAAAAGTTATCTTGTGTTGTAATGTTTCTTTCTGATGATCATACTGTCAGAAACCATTAATAAAAGATAACTTGTCAGTAAAGATCACATCTTGTGATTTGGTTGATGTTTACTTTTTGAACTTAATTAACTCATTGAATATCATTTGAAATGATTAAGTGGTGGATTGTTTAAATTTTCATGTTTGTAATAGGACTTTAAGATAGTCATGGTTAATTGATCAAAAAGGGGGGAAATTAGTTAGCATTATCTGTTAGTATTTTTGATCAATCACCATATGACTTATCTTTAGTACATAAGGTTGACTAGTACTATTGGTTCACTTAAACATTGTAAAAGAGGAAATCACTTAGTATGTTAGTCTATTAAACTTGTAATAGGATTATTAGGTCTCTGATGTAATTTTATATTTCGAAGAAGGCCATCAAGAAGTATCCTAGCAATGGATTTCAATTGAAGATTTGAAGACTGGAGATTGCACAAGTTTTTGAAGACATAAGGTCAAGTATCCTTAGATTAACAATGATCAAAAAGCATATTGTTTAGTACATATATTGCACATAACAAGTCTCTGAATATATGACATCATCGAGTTCACGATCATGCTAGCTTTCAGAAAGGCTCATGGTCCGTTGAGACTACAGGACAAGAAATAGTACATTGCATTAATTACGGCGACTGGAAAGTCGCTCAATGCATAGTCCTTTGTGAAAAACGAGAAAGGGACTTCTGAGACGTTAGTCCAAATTCCCATGCGATATACCGTCTTTAGCTATAAGTCTATAATGCTTCGTTTGGTTCGCTTAAGCTGGCTTTTGAGACGTTTGAAGCCAAAAATATCCGGCTTGTTTCTCATTTTGCAGTGGGACTTGGGGGGGGGGGGGCTACCCATGATTTGGGGACATGCAGTGACATGATTGGTCGAAATAGTCTATGTGGCAACGAAATTTGGTTTTGAGAATATCCAGGATTTTATCGGGCTTAAGTCTAAGACCCAATCCACATAGGTTGAGCCCATGTGCAGCAAGTAGTTGTGGCCCATGTGCAACAGTCTGTTTGGCTCACATTGAATAGTTACTCAAAATAGGTCAAATAAAAACTCAAAAAAGGAAAAACTACTCCAAATATGAAGAAGTTGAAATTGGAAAGGAGAACCGCGAAAATGGAGACGACTTGAAGAATTCCGTGATTTGCTCTTCTCCTCTGTAGTAGTGCGAGAATCATAGTTTCTTTGGTTGGTGAGTGATACAATTGCAATGTTGAACACTAATTTTGTATGGATTTGTTGTTGCTAGGGTTTTGTGAAGTTTGGGGGAAATTGGAAGGACGCTCTTTGTTTGTCAAATTACATGTTCAATCATCGTACTAGTAAGGTAATTGGCTGAAACTCATGTTATTAGTGTTTAATCGATTTTTTATTCTTGGTTGAGATAGTTTCTTGTGCGCTTCCTGAATTTGTGTGGCAGGTTATTGAAACACATTTGTTTGTTTGTTGAGCATGGCTAAGAATAGTATCGTCGCATTGTACTAATAATAGTACACTCCTTTTAACCATTAGATTAAATCTAGATTCAATTCATCTGTTGATTTCCGTTGATTAATTATTAATGCGATTGGGGTGTCGCACTGACGCATAATACAGTAGTGCGACGTCGTAATATAATCAAATATACATCATTTTTATTACATATTGTTTGAGTATATTAAATTAATAATTCAATTGATAATTAAAATTATATTTACTCCTCCACTAACTGGAATCCGGCGACCACCTCCACTAACCAGAATCCGACGACCACCTTAAGGTACACCGGAATCTGGCGACCACCTAAGGCACACCGGAATGCGGCGACCACTACACCGAAATCCATCAACCACCTCAAGTCCTCAAGGCGGAGGAAGGTGTTGCGGTGAAGACGATGGATGGTATCAAACTGGTGTGGTGGTAGTTTTTAGGGTGAAGCCGAATGAGAGGAGAACAAGAGAAATGGAAAATTGCGGCTAAAGAAGAAGGAGGAAGATGTAAATTGGTTAGGCTATAATTGGAAGAACAAAAAGCGACTAAACCCTAGGCAATTTCCCCCTAATAAGATAGAATATAACTAGTGATCTCTAATTAAGCACGAAGACAAATAATTAATCCTTCAATAATTATATTATTGATAATTAATTAAATAACAATGTGGGATTTAAAATAAGAATGGACGAAAATCTGGGGCTTTATACAATTTTTTACATACATATCGATGGAAAATGCATTTCATTACTTCAGACTATTTTTTCACATAAAAGATTAGATTCATTGTTCTGCATCTGACTATTTATAGCTCTTACAAAGTCAACCATGGAATGTCAATATTACTACCGTTAGACGAACAATACATATGGAATGTCAATCATCATGTATAGTGTGTGTGTATATATAATATTGATCTTATGCATATGATGATTCACACCGCCAACTCAATATATATATAT
>JAYMSP010006193.1:0-12115 GCA_036897095.1 Plantago elongata | reverse complement strand
CGGGGCCTCAAAAGGGAATGTGGGGCCCCCCCCCCCCCCGGTTGCATGCTACAAATGGATTAGCAGAAAGCATATGGCACAGTGGAATGGGTTGCGCTTGAGGGCATTCTACATGAGCTAAACTTCCCACCTCTTTTCATTCGATGGATTATGGTTTGTGTCACCACTGTGTTGTATAGATACATGGTAAACGGGAAACTTACTAGGACTCTCAAGGCTCACAGAGGATAGCGACAAGGAGATCCACTATCACCACTTCTCTTTGTCCTGATTATGAAATATATGCATAGACTGATGCATGGCTAAAAGGATATACCTAACTTTAATTTCCACTCTAAGTGTGAGCGCCTATCGATTGTGAATTTTAGTTTTGCAGACGATTTGCTATTTTTTGCTAAAGGAGATGTGAAGTCCGCTGAATTCTTACTGGAAAAATTCGAGAGCTTCTCACAGTCGACTGGTTTGAAGATTAACCTGGCGAAATGTAAGGTATTTTTTGGTGTGGTTTCCGAGAGTGAACATGTTGCTATCCGGTCCTCACTGGCTTCGAGAAGGGTGAATTACCGTTCCGATATCTCGGAGTCCCATTAACCAATAAGAAGCTCACAATAGTCCAATGCCAACTTCTGATTGATAAAATTGTTGCTAGAATCTGACATTGGAGTGCTAGGTTATTGAGTATGGTGGAAGACTTCAGCTGATCAAGAGTGTGTTGTTTGCGGTTACTAATTACTGGCTTCAGTGTTTCCCACTCTCAAAAGGTGTTTTGCGCAATATTGAAGCCGTGTGTCGATCCTTCCTTCGGTCAAATAGTGATACAGTCACCAGGAAAGCTCATGTGACTTAGGAGAAGGTATGTGCTCCGAAACGACATGGTGGCCTACAAATCATTGATTTACATTTGTGGAGTAAGGCATGCATGCTCAAGCTACTCTGGAATTTGTGCAATAAACAAGATATCATATGGGTTAAATGGATTCATGCGTACTATATGCCCAGTGACCAGATTCTTTCCCGACCGGTGCCCACCTCGAGTTTGTGGATTATGAAAGGATTTATGAGCTGTCGGGCATTGAGTCATGGTAATAGTACATGGGACTCGATGAGAGATCAACCTCAGTTCAAGACGGGTAATATGTACCTATCTTTGCAAGAAGAGAGGTTGGAGGTGGAATGGAAAACACTAATGTTTGAAAATTTGGCGAAACCTAGAGCAAAGTTTGTGACATGGTTGGCATGCCAAGACAGATTGGCCACGAGAGCGCGGCCCACCGGTTTAGATTGCTGGACTCGGACACCTGTTGTTTATGTTGGGAGACCGAGACGCACGACCACTTACTCTTCAGATGCATGGAGATGCGGCATATATGGATAGAGGTACTACGATGGTTGGGTGTGCGACACACCCCGGATACTTGGACAAATGAGATTGGCTGGATACTGCAACAAATAAAAGGCAAGCATTGGAGAAAGCGACTTCTCAAGTTGGCATTTATTGAGATCATTTATGAGGTGTGGAAGCATAAAAATAATATCTATTTTGGTAATAATGATAGACCAGTTATGTATCACAAAAAATTATTATCGTAGTAATTAATCGAGCTTGGGTAGTGCCTAGACTTCGACCCCATGTTGGGAGTCTTATGTTAGCTTAGGTTCTTGGTTTATGCATAGTTTACTTCAAACTGGATTGTAGATCTCCTTCTGCTCAGGGACGGACCTACATACGCGTAAGGGACCGCAATCGCTACCCCTCGATTTTGGACATGAAATGTCTATTATACCCCTTCCAAAAATTTAATGAATAGAGATATATTTAGCAATAATGAATTATTAAAGAAATTGGTACAACTTAGCTGGTGCACCTATATTCCATTAAGACTTCCCCTACCAATTGATCACAAGTTCAATTCTCAGTAGTGGTAGATATGTTTTTCTACCATTTACTTAGATTTTCTAACCATTTTGTTTATATGTTTTTCTACCATTTACTTGACATTTTTAATTGTTTTTTATAATTCAGTAACATTTTTTTATTATTTATCTCTTTTAATGTTTTTTTAGTTCACATTTCACAATCATATTTTATAAATACTTAACTTTATTTCATTTAACTCTCTTTATTTCTTTATTTTTTTTATTCAATGATAAATTCATTTACTTAATAAACTTAAAAAATATTATTCAATCTAAACAAAGCTATATTATATCTAATTCCTCCCGTTTATGAGAACCTAATTAAAAAAATTATAGTCTAAACATTATTCTTTACTATGTGATTTTTAAAAACGTAATTTTCATTAGTCATTAATATATTTCTACGTCCGTCCCTGCTTCCGCTTTGTATTGTTTTTAGAGTTTCATAATATATTCTCGTTCTAAATACTAAAATAAAATAATGGGATACGTCACACATTAGCTCTGAACTTATAAATTAAGGAGTGGGAGATAAAGAAATGATTTGGAGTGGCGGAGGGAGCAAGAAGACGACAAAGGCAACTTGTGTGGGTGAGTGTAGCAGCTAATAGGGTGTTGACAACTCCACTGTTTTAAGTCTTTCTCGAGCCATTCACCGTGGTGTATTAAAATAATAATTAAGTACTATTATCATAATAATTAGACAAGTACTAATTTATTTAGAAAAAGTAACGAAAGTACTGATCTGTGGAGTTTAAGATAAGATGTCGGTTCGTTCCTTCGTGGGTGGAAGCAGACGATTACCCACAAAAGAATAAATTAATCAATAATAATTCGGATCTTATTGTCCAGTTTTAATCTTTTATTATTAATAAAATCTACTTGAAACATATTAAATTTAATAATAAAATCTTTCATTACACTATATAAATTATTAAAAATATTTCGTGATCCATGTTAATATATTTTCACAAAATCTGGGGAATGTATTTTTCATTAGATATGAAATTTTTTTTAATAATTTAGAGTCTGTAAATGTTTATTTAGTATATTTACATTTTTAGGTATTGTCTAAAAAATTTATTTAAGGTATTTAAATTTTTAAAGAAATTAAAAAATATTAAGGGGCTGATTGAGATAGAATTTGAGTGGACTTTTTCAATTGAAATTGAATTTTTTTGTGTACAAAATATTTGATTTGAATGAGAAGATGACCGCTATAACAGTATGACAAACAGTCCCTAAAATTTATTTCATATCTCATAAAAAATTAATCTTTTCACGAAATATCTCAACTTCTTTATTAAAAGGTAAATACAACGGTATAACAAACTGACCCTAAAATTTATTTATTATCTCATAAAAAGTCAATCTTTCTCCAAATTATCTCAATTTATTTTATTAAAAGGGAAGTACAGTACTACAGTATATTATGTTATATGTGTGGTACTGGTACTTTTGATTAATGAATAGATTTGTCCTTTGATTTCTTCCATCCTGTTCCTAAATCCAATCAAAATTTATATTCAGGCTTTCTTAAGAAAGCTCTTTTATCATCATCAAACTCGTACTGTTACTACTGTATCAAATATCCACCTGTTTGATTGTTTATCTGCTGCATGTCATATATCTATCATAGTATTAAAACCAGATGATCACTACACGACAAAACCCTTACTTGTTCATGTACTAACTCAGATGTTTTCTTTGTTTTATCTTGTTTTGTGGATGATGATGAACTTGCTGTTTCTGGGTTTCGTTATGTTTCTTTAGATGACCTTTCTTGTTCTTGTCCTTGGTTGATTATATTGTATGTTGTAATTTTTAGAGAGGAAGAAAGAAGTGATTTTTAGATCTTGAAAATGAAAAAGAAGTGATTTTTAGAGAAGCAGAAAGAAATAGGTAGGTGGGGTGGGGATTAATTGACAGAAGAGAGTGAGCACTTGCAGGCAAATGGTATAACAAATTGTGTATACGGTTTATGCGTGTGCTCACTTTTCTTCTGCCAGCTTCCTTTCTACCTTTCACTTAATTGACTCTTCTTCTTTCTGTCTCTCACACTACATACACACTCTCTTGCTTCTTCCTTTTTTAACTAAAAAACAAAACAAGAAAAAGAAAAGGATAAAGATTTCTACTCTTCTTGTTTGCCCTTGTGCAGTTGTTTCTCAGAATATATAATGGAGGATTTCTGTTATGGAGATCCAAAGGTGAGTCCATCTTATGTTTTCTTTTCTTTCTTTCTTTGGTTTGGTACTGAGTTGACTACTAGGGTCAACACTTGAGACTTACTCTACCTGTATCCCATTCTTCTTCTTCCAGTGCAAAACAAGAAGCTTGCTTTGTACTAATTTTTTTAAATCTATTTTGTTTTTATAATGTTCTACCTTTTCTTGTAATGCAACCTGAGAACAAACAGTTGATTAAGTTACCTAGCAGGAGTGTATTTTATGTGAGGCTTATTGTGATATTCCATTCTACACTTGTGGTTAAGGAAAACCTAAGTCTCTATTCCTTTCAATAATGTTTTGCTATACTTTAATTTGATTGTTTTTGTTAATTTCTCCAGCTATAAGATGCACCGGTCGACTGATGGTGGAGGATTGAACCCCAAAGTCTTGCTTTTTGTTGCAGGTATTGTAATTGTTGGCTTGATCTGGATGCTCATATAGAGTACTTTCATACTAGAGATATACTTTGTTTTAAATGATAAATACAAATATTTAGTACTTTAATCGGATCATCTCCAATCGAGTTTTGTGTGCTGTCTCTGATAAGATTGACCGAGCTTTATAGGATCCTTTTATGTTGCATATGGATAGTTTTACTGCATAATGCCTTTTGTTTAATCTTATTTTGATAAACCAATAGAATCTAGCATGAAGGATCAAGGATGTATTTTGTAGAAACAGTGCTTAATTGGACAGGAAATACTTTGTTATCTTGCAATACTCAATGAATTAACGTCAGTTAGTTGGGTTGGTGGTTATCTTTTCTTTTTAGGTCACACATAGTCACATAAGTTATTGGTTCAATGTGTTCCCTTCAGAATGTAACTAGAAAATGAATTGCGACTTGATATATGTTGAACTATATTCTCATGAAAATTTGAAGAAAACAAACTTGCTATGAAGCTCATTACTGAACTGTTAAATGATGTAAATGTGCACCTTAATTAACTACTAATTTCAGGTTTTATTTTCCCGGCTTTGTACATTGTCAATTGGAGTGATATCATATCCTTACTATTGATTACTAGCTAGAATAAATCAATGTTGTCAAGGTTAAAGATTTTGTCAGATGAGGTCAATGTCTCTTTCGATATTCAAATACTTCTATATTGACAAGCTATGGTTAAGGGTGAATGGTGTTTGCAGATTGTAATTTGGAATGTAGGGAGGCACGAATGGCTTAACTTGTCTCCATTGCTCCTCAAATTGATACTTGCTTTTTCTCTATATGTTTCAAAAAGAAAAAGAGAACCTAGCTGGCTTTTTTCATAGTTTATGCATAGGAAAATGCTAGAATTGTGCAGGACTCCTTATAAAGTGGTTACCAATGGGAGTATTACATATACCACCTCTATTAGTTAACCCCTTCTCATCCAAGTACCAGTTAGTTCAACAATAACGAAAATTAACAATTATAATATTTCTATTACACGGAAGTCCAAAAGTCAAAGTAATTTAAATTTGTCCAAACACAACCTTGCACAAGTTCACCCCTGACTTATAACAAATTCAATATTTACTTTAAAATAAATTATACTTCTACAATATTCAAAAAATTAATAAATAAAATATTTAAAATTAAAAGAAAATCACCCATAACTTATAACCAATTAGATATTCACTTTAAAATCAAATTATACTTATAAAATATTCAGTAAATGAATAAAAAAATGTTTAAAATTGAAAGAAACGTTTAAAAAAATTAAGAATTAAAATCTTCAGTGGTCGGAGCGGTATGCAGCTCCAACCGGAGCCCAACAACTCTCTAGATTAGAGTTGTTCACACGGAGTTGTGTAAACAGCTAACAACTCTCGTGGAGCTTTTAATAGTACATTTTTTTAATTTCAATTACTTTCATTCTTTTCTAGAAATTTATTTCTGCTTTTGCAATGAAGTTGCTAATTTATTTTTTAAAATATAATTATATTATTAAAATTATTAAAGGCTTCAATAAATTTTAATTTATGGTAGTAAAGAATAAATTAATTAGTACTTAAAAGAAGTATTGGAAGATAAATGATTTAAGTTGAATTAGTAAGAAATATGATATACATTTTCAAATAGACATTAAAATAAGGCCATGTTTGGTGTAATTCCTTTGGTCAACGAAAAAATGGAAAAATGGACTTATATGTTATTGTTGAACTAATAGGTATCTAGGTGTAATTAGAACATTTATGAGGGGTATTGGATGAAATTCACCCGGTTACCAATATACTCATGTAGTATAAAAATAATGAAATATTGAAGTTACGGTAAGAATATTTCTGAAGGTGAATCGTACAACAAGTAAAAGAAAGTTCCAGTCATATGCAAGGTTGACCTCTTACTTAATTAAATTATTTAAACAAAAACAAACATTTGCTGCTTCTGTTGATTGAAAAATTACTAATAGTGTGATTAATGGATGTGCTCTTAAGAAGATTGATTTCGCTATTTTGCACCGTAAGTTAGGAACTAATATGTTTCATGATTAACTTTGAAATAGACTACTTATAAAGATTCAAGCTCCTCCCAGCATCTAAACAGTATATGAAGTACTTCATATTGAATTGCATTCTTAGAATGCAAACAAACAAAGTGGCTTTTGAGTACTTGTATATGGATGAGCCAAGATAAAGATTCCTGGCACTACATGATGTACAAATCCTTAATGTTACTCTTTCATGAATTATCATGCAAAATGGAATAGTATTATTGTACTAATACATGATGGTGTTTCAAACTAAAATTTCATGGAATGCAAGTCTACTTTATTATGGGGCAAATTTCACTATTTTGTTTGTATGATAATGTTCAAGAAATGTGATGAAGAAACACTTGAGAAGGCCTCCAAAATGTCTTCAGCACTGTCGACAGTGAGTTCTCCACCATAATTCTAAGGTCACTACAAGAATGTGATGCTCCCTCAATGTCGTTTTCTTTATTTTACTGCAAATTCCGGTGATTTCTTCTCATCATGTTGCTGCGACAATCTCCCAAGGAAGAGAAAACACATGTGATGCCTTTCTGGAATCTGGTTTTGAGTCACGGAGGAACTTGTTTATTTTTTCGCTTTTGCCTTTGTGGGAGGCAGATGACCCAAGACCAGTTCTCGCAACAGCATCAGCAAATTGATGCATCAAGCCGGGTCCTTTTTGCCATAAAATCTGCATAACAAATTTAAATTGTGATACTATTTTGTAGGGTTTTCTCCTATAATTTCTATGAAGTTCACCATATGGTCACCTTACAACTAAGATGGGTTTTTTGTACTGCATAAACTTGGTTTGGTTTTGTAAGCCCAAAAGTGCTTCTGCTGTGTTTACAGGATCAATCCTAAAGTGATTAATCGTCAAATCTTGGATGGAAAAAGTATGGAGAACTCAGGGCATAGTTTGGAACCATTTGTTTATAATTCTCATCAACAATGGCTTTTACGTTCTTTCCGTCTTCTTCTTTCTTTTACTTTTAGATTTTTCTGTTGAGTCAGATAAAATGGTTTCAAGGAATCTTTAACTAGCGGTGTGATAAAAATATGTTTTCAATATTCGTGAAATATGTTGTTTGGATTTTATGCTGATAAGACTACTATCTAGAACTGGGTGTTTAGGTGTCATTTCAGCCTGATACTAGGTGTGTACGTTTCACTTACCTGGAAAGCTCTCCATGTGACGGGCAACCAGTTATTACTGCTAACTATAAGTAGTAAATGAGCAATTGAGTGAAGGGCAAGAATGTGGTGCTGATGTAGGTGGTTGAGAGATATTGTGATCACACTGGTGTCTGATGTTGTTTGGTCGTGCAGGTAGGACAGTGGATGTATAGTGCAAATATACACTGAGGATATATTTGTTCCACCCCCCCCCCCCCCCCCCCGGTTAGTTGTGTCTTGTTTCCAGTTTCAAGTAGCATTTGATCCAAGAGCATAAGTTCCCAACTTTTTGCTTAGGCTCCCTTACCTGGTTATTGTGCGTCTAGTACATGAAATAGCGTTATATGTCTTGCAGTTTCACTCATATGATTGGTTAGCTGGTAGAATTTTATTTATATCTGCAATGTCAACTTCTCTGATTTTTTTTCAATATGCTAGTGCCATGAGCATCCCCTTTTCTCCATTGAAACATCTGAGAATTGAATAAAAGTAGAATAAATTTATATTAAAAGTTGATTTTGTTTTCCTGTTAACCAGTTTACATGCGACTGTAAATTGGAACCAGAATCCCACTTGTTTTCTACATCTCAGACAATCTGTTTAGCATCTTAACTGTGCATTCAAAAAGGGTGGAGCGGGGTCTATATATGCAAGTTCACTCACTGTGATGGGTTGATGGGTAAAGTACTGGGATAAAACTCGGTTTGTTTCGGAGAATTCCCAAAATCACTTATTTTCGTATATTAATACATTTTAAACATGTATTTTGCTGCTTCCTTGATTGGTACCTTATCTTCTATATATTGATTAACCTATGTTTGCATAATACTATGCAGTGTGATCATAACTCATAATAAGCACAACACGCGACTACCTATGAAATGTGTTACAGGAAATTCTAACATTTAGTGCACACGAGTCATGAACTTGGTTGGATTGTTAAATCACTGTCATTGTATGTGAGTATTCAATCAAATTTGAGACTGATTTCTTCAATCTGAGGCTGATAGTAATGATTATATTGGATATAGTTGGTGCTTGATGAAGAGTAAGTGTGGTTTGTTGAGGATTGCCCTGGTGGTCGGATTAGTAAATGGTTCGATCATATTCTGAGGTGTGTATGCATCTCCCCAGTTCATCGATGTTAAAAGTCGTCCAGCATCTTGATAGTCATGCAACAAGAACTGAAAAAAAAAGTGTAATACCTTTCCCAGCATATATATCCAGACCCTTTGCCATTCTCATCACTGCTGGAGATCCGCGTGACAGCTTGTCGAAGACTAAGTTGTTTTCCATTTGATTCAGGTGGAGCAGAATAGGTACCCTGAAGGATATTAGTGGAGCATTATTTGGGTGGCTGGTGTTGAAATAGGTTGATGCTTGTCATTAGAGTCAAAAGTCAATTCAGTTCATATTATTGACCAGAACAAGAACAACTAATGTTATTTTTATTTTTTTGAGGCATACACATTGAGCATTATGACACCTTGCGCTGCACAAGGGGCAGTCAATCCAATTATTCCCCCAGTGTATGGTTTGATATGTTTAGCGCTCTTTTGTAACTTACTTCAACTATTTACTTTTATATATTTCACTTAGTTTTGCTGTGATAATGTGTGTTCAACTTTCTTCAATTTTGGGGTTTGATATTTCAAAGCAAGACATGGAATAGTTCTGTTTTGTTGTCAGTTAAGAATGAACTGTTAATTGATCATTAGCTCGAATTATTATTATCCTGTTTTGAGGTTTTCTAGCAAAAATGTTTTATTTTGTTTCATCTGTTGACTTTCACTGGAAGTACCAAAACAGTAGTGTCTCGAATGTACTGTATGCTACTTACAACATGAAAATTTTCTCCTAAAACTGAAGAAAATGGAATGCAAGTTAATTAGATGGAGTGATACCTGATGAGACACATGGTTGCACTAGGATCCTGGCTGATTTGGTTAACAATCATGTCACATTAAGGCTCATATTTCCAGTGTCCGTTTCTAATATTTAGCTCTTACATTTTGAAATTAAAATATTTTAGGACCGGTCATTCGCTGTAGAACACATGATTGTGACTCTTTAATGTATTGGGATACATTTGGTTCTGTTTAAATGATGAAATTTGTCGTGGACTTCAAAGTTGAGCCTATAGTATTGTGGTGAAGAATTGGAATTTCTTATGAGATCAGATATGTACATGTCTGTTCTATTAATGGTTCTACTTCTAAGTTCAACCATTAACAGTGACTGGTGAGAAATCTCTGTTTGTGTTGCAGGAGTGATGCCCGCGCGCGGGGAGTGCTGGTTCATTGTATTTGAATTACAATCAGGTGAAGAAGCACTCAAATTCCTGTCTTCAAATTGTCTGTTTCATTTTTGCATATTTAGCCTGCCACTGTCCTTGTTACTTGTTAGGGAGGATTGCATTTTTAATCCTCTAAGTGACTTTCATCTTCGTTTTTGGTCCTACTGGATCTTTTTCTTGTTTCGTATTTTTGGTCCTTAGGACAGAATAATATACTATGCATTTAATGAGCTGAAGATCAACAGAAAAAGAAAAAATGGAAAAAAATTAAAGCCTTGGCCTAATTATTTGAAAATGTTTAGCAGAGTGCTAATAGAAATCCAAAAAACACATGGATACAGTTCAGTAGCTTCCAAAAATGTTCCAGGAAAGAAGGGAAGATAGGATGCTGAAGGAGATCTTCAACACCTATTGTTGATACATGAGAAATGAAGTCCTGAAACTTTCTTTCAACAATATGTCTGCAAAATCAGATTCTTTCAGCAGCTCCCATGGAAGCTCTATTACAAAGCTTCCACGGAGTTCTTTCAATTTTTTGGAGTTCCTATGACGTATTTTTGAAAATAATGTTTCACATTGTTCAGGATCCTGTTAACCTCTCTGAAACTTTTTGGGACATTACAGAACTGGACATGCACAAGTGATAAGTGATTTGGGATATATGATATTTCACTAATTTCAGTATGCTTTCCGAATAGGTCATGATCCCCTTAAAGGACTTGTAAGAGGCGGAGGTTACACAACTAATTATATGATGATTGATGAGTTTTCACAACAAGTGGGTGCGGGATTTGAGATTTTTCAACACAAACATGTGTAGGCTAGTTTTTTGGGCCTTTACATATGGTTGTTTTTTAACAATGGAATGAATGCTCTTCTTTTAAAACCACAAGTCTAGAATGGAATGTTATTGCTCTGAATGACCGACTTGGGCCAACTCTAATATCATAAGATACTTGTATATACCCCAACCCCCGCCTTTGTACAACAAGACTTTCAAAGTTGAGCTATTACCGAGCTGCAAATAGATGGAATAAGCCTGATACTGAAAACCTTGCTTCTTTTTTCTTTTGCTGCCCCGCATGCCCTATTCCTACCACACTAATGTGATTGAAACCATCTGCTCAAGTCTATTATGCAAGAAGGCCATTGTTTTTAGTACGTACTTCTTTAGAAGTCTACTTTGTAAGCACACCTACCATTTCCTTCATCTTATAGTTGGCTTGGCTCTACAAGTCTTCCTGCTGCTCGAAGTCTCTAGAAAGCCTTATATCCCTTTCTTTTTGCCAAACACTCTTTTCCATTTTGCTCTTAATCTTGAGGTTTTCTATATGATATGATTGCATATTTGCATTGATCTTTTCCTCCAGGAGTTGGGTAAGGAGGATTAGTCTATCCAACTTTTGTGCCGGGTTTAGGATCCATATATGGGGTGAATTGCAAAATTGGTCCTAAGTGGAGGTCCTTCGTATTTTTTGTCCTTTTTTTCCGTTTTAATTTTGGTCCTAAGGACCGCATAAACATTCGTATAGCCACTGAAAATTTACAAATAAATCCCACAAGTTTCAACTCTTTATAAACGAACTCCAAAATTTTCAAATCTTTATAAATAATCCTCAAAAAATTTAATAATTCAAATTCCACACCACTACCTTCCTTCCACTAATTTCATACCACTACCACTAAAATAATTATAATGTTAATCTCACATCAACAAAAATTTAATTAAAAAAAAATCCAATTTACATTAAAAAAATGAGTTTTTAAAAAAACTCCGGTGAAGTTCTGGCAACTTCGCCGGAGCCCCGGTCGGTCCATGAAAGCTCTAAATTATAATAAAAAATATATTAAATTCAAAAAAAAATTATTGTAGACGTTCAGAATCTACAATCGAATTTAGGTTGATGAATTGGGGGGCACCGACGACCTGTAAGGCAACAAGCAACAAACCTAGAGACGTAAGATGCCCAAAGTGACACCGGTGTGGTGCCGACCGTAGGGACTCCGATGCTCAAGTCAGTAATGAAACAAAGAAT
>JAYMSP010006192.1:0-12115 GCA_036897095.1 Plantago elongata | reverse complement strand
AAGCATTCTTGCAAACTTCCAAGCTCTCAAATACACTCTTCATACACACATATTTCGCACTCTGATAGAAGGCTTCCTAGCTAGTCTCGAGGCGAACTAGTCTAGTGCCGCACGGGTCGAGTCTTTCACACACTTTAGAGTTTTATCCCGTGACAATACGCTCCACATACTCACTCAGTCCGACTAAATTTAACACACGTTTTTAAGGAATTATGAATAATAAATGATTGATTTGTTTAGGGGGTGTAATGTAAGAGAAAGAATTTTGATTAATAAATGATGAAACTGATACTAATTCTTCAAGGCTTTGTTCTATTCAATTGAAAACTACGTTTCATTCAGCTCTACTTAGTTATAAATTATACTACACTTCAAGTTCTATAAATTTAAGTTGAAGAGGACTGAGTCTTAATAGCTCGTTCTAGTTTTGTAGAGTTGATTTTACTTTGTGTAGTAAAGGTGGTTGCAATTTCATGTGTGAAGGTAATACATGATAGGAAAAGACGTTATGGTTTAAAAGAATTGAACATTTTATATTTACGGTTTAAAATTAAGTCGTAGTTGAAATTGAAATTTTTTAACTGGTAAAAATTAAAGGTAGAAAGCTTATATGGAATGGAGAAAGTAATCTAAAAATGTCAGTCTCACGATGGACTTCCATAACAAAGTAATTAATACTACAATAACAAACAGGGGATGATCTTGCAGCCGGCAAACTCAACACTTGCTGTCAATCGGAAATTCATTCAAATAGATTATGATTTACGGCCGTTTACTTTCTTGTGTTATTCGTTAACTTATACTATGTTCATTCCGTTTTATTTTCAGTATCTTTGCATTCTAATCTTCTGGTTAAATTGATATCCAGGCAGTCTCCATCAACATGTTAAAAATGTACTATACCTTCCTAGAGTTTTCGCTTCTTCTATTTTTTACCCCTCTTTATTATCTAGTTCAAGGCACATTGCTATGCTTATCAAATATGGAGCATAATACTGGAACTTTTGTTAGCATTCCTAGAACTAGGGGTTATTCTTTCGACAGTTTGACTTATTCATAAAGCAGATCGATCATTTTCAAGAATGTACTTATCAGTTTATTTAGTTGTAATGGCAGGCTATTTACATCAGATTGTGTTTCATGTCGCTTTCGATTTAGCAGGGTACGGAAAGGACTAAGTATTTTTCGCTAATAGTTATACGTTTTGTCACCATGTGCAATTGATCATAGAAGAATCTCTGCTGGCTGCAATCTGAGTACAAATGTTGCCATTTTGTCTATTCTTAAGTCAAGTGATGATTCCAATGTCATTGTACTTGGTTTCCAGCTTATGATCTTGAATGATACAAAAACTAGTCTGATTATCTCTACTGACTGTTTATCATCACTTGTTCATAGGATGGTCTTGTTTGCTTCTCTTGCACGTCGTTGTTTACTGCTGATGTTACCATTAATTGCACTATGCAGATTTTCAGGCACACACTATACATCTCTAAGTTCTTTCTTATAAGAGAAGAAACTAGTTCTCCCCGTACGCAATTTTTTTACTAACCGGAGGTTTCCTTGATGCAGATTGTTATGACCCTTTGGATCCAACTGGGAACATTACAGTTACATTCGATATATTCCAGTATACACGTGACGGATATGTGGTGAGTACTGAATTATTCCCTTCATTTGTTGCATTAATGCCTGTAATTTTGCAAACTGAACTACTGTCAGTAAGAACAATTCATGGCATTGTGAGATACGTCCAGCTTAAATGATTGTCTGAATGTATGGCTTTCAGCACCAAGTTGTGATATTTATCAATCTGATTTTCCAAGTAATTGGATAGATATGTCCATGGCAGACATGTGTACATGAAAAGAGGCTTTAGCTTTGTCACTCTGTATTACGACATCTCCCCGTATTGGTTTTTCTGTGCCGAATTATCAGTTCACCCCTGGTGGTTGCAGGCAAGAGTAACCATCCAAAACTACTATCAATACCGTCACATAGAGAAACCAGGTTGGAAACTAGGCTGGAAATGGGCAGAAGACGAAATTATCTGGTCGATATCTGGTGCTTTTGCTACCCAACAAGGGAACTGTTCTTCCTTCAAATTTGATGACCAGGTACCACACTCGTGCAAGCCTGATCCTGTTATAGTTGACTTGATGCCCGATGCATCAGGCAACAGACCTGTTGGCTGTTGCAAAGGTGGAGTCGTTTCTTCCAGGGCTATTGAACCCTCAATGTCTTTCTCGACATTTGAGATTACAGTTGGCAATCTTGAGCAGAATACTACAGGGAACAAGCCACTTAATCTTACGCTGTTGGCTCCAGGACCTGGCTATACATGTGACGCTGTTATGGATACTAATCCAACAGTCTGGTCCGTTATTGAGGGAATGAGGGAGGAGCAAGTTTTCAGTAAGTAGACTCTTGAATTTGTCTACTCTACCTCTATCATTGCAAAGAACATTGACAATTAGCATAATTATGTTTCCTAAACTGTGACTCTGAGGTTCTCTTGAAAAATTAGTGAGTCCCTTGCACAATGCATGACTGCATCAGCTTGGCATTCAGTTAACTGGCTAATCCATTATTGTGTTTTCTTCGTCTTTTTTAGCTTCGCTTAAGTCGCTGAGTGGCTGAAGCTGTCTTTGCAAACACTTAGTTTTCTGCTACGAATAAGCAACATTCAGTTAGAGAAAATATATTAAATACATGCACTATAGGGACTAGGGTATTAGTTTCCTATTTAAAGACTTGATTTTCAGGAACATGGAAATCAACGTGCACATACTCCAGTTTTATAGCCAGCAAGACACCAATTTGCTGTGTTTCACTTTCAACATTTTACAATCCTACCATCACAACATGCCCATCTTGCAGCTGTGGATGTAGAGTGGCTGACCAGCACGCAACATCATGTGTTAGGTGTGTACGTGCTCTTTAGCAGACGAGAAAATAGAACTTTAGTTTTACTCTCCTTAGCTGCTTGATATCTTCTTTGTGTTTGTGGTTTTTTTTCTTATGGTCAGGGAAGGTAAAATTCCATCATCTTTGCTTGATGCTGATCTTGTTCGTTGTACTGATCACATGTGTCCTCTAAGGATTCACTGGCACATCAAGAACAACTACGTCAGTCATTGGCGAGTCAAATTAACTGTCTCTAATTACAACTATCGAACAAATTACTCAAACTGGAATGTTTTGGTTCAACATCCTGGTTTCAGCCTGCCTTCTGCTTCCTACAGCTTCAACGCCTCGATGCTTCCTACTACTGGCATACCAGGTTACTCTCATATTCCCAGTTATCTGTACTTTTCACCCTTTTGCTGCTAATATGACAGAATGTCTGCAGAAGAAGTTGCTCTTTTTTGGGGAAAGTCCTTCTACAACATGGAACTTTTGCAAGCAAATGAGTATGAAATAGGATCAGTGACTACAGAGATTCTTTTCCAAAAAGATTCAGATTCGTTTACTCTGAGTAACGGTTGGGCATTTCCAAGACGGATATATTTCAATGGCGAGAACTGTGAGATGCCTGCTCCAGACGTCTTCCCAGCATTGCCAAATGGTAGTGCAGATCGCAAGCATTTCGGTTACAAACTTGTTGTCTTAACTGCAGCCTACTTGACTCACAGAATGTTTGTTATGTTCTGATTCATTTTTGCCTTCTCCAATCAACCTAAGCAGCTTCTTGACATGAACATGTAATTTTGAACAGGATCATCATGAAAATGTAATTCTTTGGTAAATATTAGATATATCTACACTTGTATTCTATCTTTGGTGAATTGCTATGTGAATATAGCTGTTCCAGAAATCATTCATAAACACGACCCAGCAAAACTGGAAGGGGGCATGGTGATACGTTTATCCACCTAAATATGCATACCCACAACGTCTACTAAACTAATAAATAAGTTCATAGACTACACGAGTGGCTTCAAAGTCTAAACCGACCACCGATCAACATATCAAAACAAATCACTCTTCCATTTCCCCAAACCAAGTTTATTCAAGTTCGACAAAATGAGCTCAAATTAATTTGTAAAAGGTTTGCAAAAGGGTTTTTATGAAGCGGACTAATTGTTGATGTCGTATAATTACACCAATTATATCATTTAAATTACGATATATTTAAATCCGACGGTTAGTTAAATTTGTCATCTTATTTTACACTCCTACTGGACATGTACTTTAATCAAATTTTAGTTTTACATCTATTTATTATTATTATAAAAGAAAATATGATCAACATAGTTAACGGATTAATTTTTATTTTCTTATTTTATTCTTCATTAAATTACTTTTTTATAGTTTAATCTTATTAAAAATTATAATTTTATAGAAATGTAAAAGTATTATTAATTTAATATTGGTCAATTTTCTAGTTTGTCGAAGGAAACCAGTTTTTCTCCAAGTTTTCTCCTCTGTAAAAATATATTGTCATGGGGCATGAATTGGAAAAACCACTCTTCGATTCAACGGCGAAACCTCATGGCGGTGAAGCAGTGGCGGAAATCCACGAAGATTCATCTCGAGAACGCCGAATTTCCCACATCCTCTTCATCATCGGTACCATTTTTCTTTAATAAGCAGCTTCATTTCTCTGTTTAATTTTGCAGATTTGTTCTGAGTGTGTATTTGTTCGTGCAGCTATGAAAGCAGAAGCAACACCGATAGTGAATAAGTTTCAACTCACAGAAGAATCTGATTCCGGGTATATGTATGCTTAATATCAATTTAATCTGGTTCGTCTACCAGCAGGAATTTATTACCTAATTCTGCTGTTTAATTGCTAAATTTACATGACATCTGATTAAATCTGGTTCGTGAATTGTACTATGGTAGACCAGTGTAATAGATTGTGGAGAGGCTGCCGGGTTTATGAGATTATTATGTTATTGTGTTTTGTTGGCATCCTTGGGGCATTTTAATTCCATTGACAGATTCTTCGAGAACCACGTTTCCGTACAGTTACGAGGGAATCTACATTCAGGACTATGTAGGATCTCTTTGAAACTTAGATTGCATTAAGAATTACAAAGTGATCCTGTATGTGATTTATATGTGGCGTTATATTGAAATGGACTGTACTTTAGAATGCGGACTATGTATTGACATATTTTACAGAAAGGATGTTTGGTAGAGTTACAAAGTGATCTCTTACGACAATAAAATATATGGTGCTGCATTGAAATAGATACTAACTAATACAACTAATGACGTGGAAAGTGGAATCGAGTTGTGTTGTATAGTTGGAATCTCATGTCATGTCCCCTAGATTTTTACCTTTGTTCAATATTTTAACGCTGTGCAGGTTCCCAAAAGGAGTTCCTTGGGTGAGGTACCATGGGAAATACAAAGATTTGAACATCAATGTTGTCAGTCCTGGAAAAGATAAAGCGCTGGGTGTGTACTCTTCTACCACCTTGTATCTGCATCACATTTGTTTCTATTCCTATGCTACTCTTTTGTTACTATGTGTAGTAATATTATGTTCATCATTTCACTGAAGTACTTGTTCCATCACGTGTTAGAGAATATGTTCTGTTAGTGTATTTTTGGTTCCATGTACTTTGTCTATCCATTTGGCTGACATGTGAATAGTCTGGCAAGGTCAGTATGTATGGAACAAAGTTCCACTTAGGATATAAGAGATTATATTGAAGTGATCATGTATGCTTATATTGCAAATAGATGGAGTTCTTTGTATCTAGCTCATCAATTATGTATATCCGCTAGGAGTTCACTGGTAAGAATTCGATGCCTCCAGCTTTGAGCTTCCAGCTACTGATTTAACGAAGTTCTTTCGTTTCCAGGGGTTGACAGTGTGGGAACTGTTTGTGCATCTCTTGTAGCATATGCTTCTATTCAAGCATTACAACCTGACCTGATCATAAATGCAGGAACTGCTGGTGGGTTCAAGGTAATACAATTGTAGCGTGATACAGACAACTTGAACACGCAAACTCATGGTTTTTCTCATTTATATTTCTAGCCTCTAATTCATTTTGGCGATCCTATTGGCTTTGTTATTCCTTGCGAGATGACTCTTATTTTATTATCTCTCTTCAATTGACCTACTATACACTGTACAAACATTGAATTCCTGTATTCTATACAATCTGAAAAACTTTGTATCACCTTTCATCGCTATGGGCCTGTGGTGATCCACGCTCATGTTTTAGTGTAATATCTTAGACTACTGTGGGCTTTATATGTCCTTCACAATTAGTGTGTCAGTGAGTTAGGTAGCTCAAATGTGCTCTAAATTGAGCATCATAAAAATGACAGTGGTTTTCTTACATGTATCGTATGATTTAACAGGCCAAAGGTGCTTCCATAGGTGACGTGTTTCTTGCAACAGATTTAGCTTTCCACGATCGAAGAATTCCCGTTCCTGTAAGTGTCCATTATCTCAGTTTCAAATTGCTCATATGTCGACACGTGTAGTAAAAGAGAAATAAGGACACTGTATATTTACAATGCTTGGCGACTCTATGAAAAGCATATTAGAACTCCATAGAATGACATAATACCAATTTGTCCTCCTCTCTTCATTTGGTCATGCACGGCTGTTTATACCAATTTCACTACATTGTTTCTCAAGTTTCAAGTGCTTTTAGTCTAGGGCCTGCATTTATTTTAGGTCTCGGCATCAATTTGCTAAAAAGCACATTCCGATAAGTTTTTATAGGATATTTTACATACTCTTGGACGTGTAATCATAGTTTCTCTTTGTTTTTGTACTTTCCACAATCTTTATATTTACAGATTCGATATTAGAATCAGTTGAACTATAGATGATATGTGCTGTGAATGTTATGAGCTATTATCTCTGTAGAACAAGAAAGCAGTTTAGGCAGTAGATGAATCAATGGGTAATCTGTCAAACCCAAGTTACTTAAATGAGTTTCTGCCATATCTTGATGTTTGCTTTATTCATTTGTAGGTATTGGACCTATATGGCGTTGGCTCACGTCAAGCATTCAACACCCCCAAGCTAGCTCAGGAGCATTACTTAAAGGTTGGCTCTCTTATCCTGCTATTTAGATGCTTATGTGGATGGTTCTTCCATATTATTCCATATTTGCCATGTTGAGAAATCGAACTTAACCAACCGTGAAGATGCTAACTTGGGAGGTTGTGTCTTCCTCCTGACATAATTCCCAAAATCAGTCTAATTCAAAGATGTTCTGATGTTTCACAAAGGTTAGGCCTACACATCATAGATATATGTATATATGGTAGATGTTTAGATCTAGGCCAGTTTGTAAATCTAAGAAACAGAAAACCTCAGTTATAAAATCTGCCTTGATGTTCTCATTGATATAACTGGATTGTCTCGTGATAAATGCATCTTGAAATTGTTTACATGTTGGTTGGGTCATGTTTCTAAGGAGGCACGTTGTCTGAAAAACTTGGTAGCAGATGCACTTGAAAATTTTCACCTGAAAGCAGGCCATTACTTTATCATTGATTATTTGTACCCAAAATACACGCATATCACATAATGTCCTGTGCCTCATTCCCTACATTAATGCATAGGTCCTAGAGGTACAAATATGAATATCAATGTGTTATGTGTAAACTTATCTCTTTGTTTTTATTAGGTTGGTAAACTGTCTACTGGAGATTCGTTAGATATGACTCCACAGGATGAAGTTGCCATAACTGCTAATGATGCTACTCTTAAGGACATGGAGGTAATATTTTATGGATAGTGAAAAAACTTTGAAATTGAAATAAATGTAGCGCTTCTTCTCAGTATATGTCTATTTTGTAGTCAGCCAATTGAGATCTATACATCTCAAATTCATGCTAGCAGTTCTCTAGACTTACGCTGATGTGTGAATGTTTCCAACTTATCATGCTATGAGTTTGAAAATCAACATTAATAATATTGATGAACTGCATGTCTGCATGGAATTGATGATGAACATATGTTATGAAGGAGGTGACATTCCTGAGCAAGTTGCATATGTAAATAGAGAACCACGAGTGTACTTACTCTCTTTCACTCTGGGTTATTCCCACCCCCAACATGGGCGAGCCCATTCACATGAAAGTGGCCTCAAATGAGGCCACTGAGATTTTAGGTAGTATAGTACAATACATAGGATTTTATATTATACTTGTTGTGGTCTTGTGGTAAAATGGGAGTATGTAGTGCAGTGGTATGTATTAGATCCTAAATGAGCTGTTTTCACTAAAATCCTCTTATCATCATTTATTTAGGTTTTTGTAATTTTTTTATTTATACTATATAATATATGACTTTAGATCATCTTAATCAGGTTTTGTTGATTATAATCGCTCGTAAATCAAGCACAAATTACTTTTATTATATTTAAATAATGATATTAATTGAATATTACGCCGTAGAAAATATTATTCTGAATGTATTATAAATCTTATGCTACTGACCAATTTTTCTGCGTTCGCCCTGCCTCCCAACCAAAAAAAAAAAAAAAAAAAAGAAGAAGAATTGTCTGTTGATCCGTTGATCAGCAATCTACTCTATGCCTGTTGAACAATTGCCAAGGGTTATCATTGTCAGAGTGTTGGCTAAATATTGCTCTTTGTGCTGTCTCCAGGGAGCTGCTATTGCTTATGTGGCAGATATTCTGAGTGTTCCTGCCATATATTTGAAGGGCGTGACAGATATCGTAGATGGTGACAGGCCAACGTCCGAGGAGTTCTATCAGAATTTGGCTGCTGTAACTGCTGCACTAAATGAAGCAGCAACTCAGGTTATTGACTTTATTAATGGAAAGACTCTGTCAGAGCTATGATTTATTAAATTCTTGGATGACATGCCAAGTGGTTTACAATTTAATGGCCATCAATTGATATTGAGTCATTCGGTTATAGATATGACTTGATCATGTGTTGATGGCAATAATTCTTGACTTGCTAATTGCTGTGCATGTATGATGTATGTTGGCCAACCAACCAACCAACCCACAGTGTGTGTTAGCAATACTTGGTAGAAGTTAGAAGGGATTCTGTTTTCGCCCAAAAAAATTCATGGGTTTGATAACGAACCTCAGTGCAAAAGACTTGGTTAGGTTTCAGTATTTTTCAAGGCTATCCTTACAGAACTTGTAATTCATAATTCATTGATATTGCATCTTAGAAAGAACCTTCACCCAATTTCTCATGTCTGTAGAAGTTTATTCTGAACCATAGACATGAGACGTGACATTGTCATCCTAAAGACTCAGTAATTTTTTTGTTCCTGCTAAGTGCTCTTTCTTATTTGTACCATTTCTGGACTCCTGGCTTATGTAGTTATTATGTGTGTGCTAGATAAGTCATAACATAACCAATACAGTAACAAGTTGGCTTGATCTCTTAATTTGTTATAGTAAAAAATAATTCAATAGTCAGTAGTCAGATAATATAATTCCAATATATGCATCGGGTAACATGACCCTGACTGGTAGCACCTCACCCTGTAGTCGCGAGTATCAAATATAAAAAGACAAGAACAGGTAGATTATTAAGTCAATAGTGCAAGAGAATCAGATACTTCCAACTTCACAAGTAGAGTTTGGTAGGACCAGCCATTATTTATTCATACACATAAATATTTTAGGCACAGACATCAGAATGGACAATAAACAACAAAAGGCAACATAAGCTCACTCCTGTAATAGTAGACCATAATAACATATATAGCTATAGATACAAGGTTCGGTCGGTCACTTCTGTAGCGACTTATGGGCATTTGCGCCTGTTGTTCCTGGTGGTCATTTTGGCGTAGCATTCACATTCTCCATAGTTACCATAAGTTCCTGATGGCACGCAGTTGCACCTGGAACAGCAAGTTCCGCATGCCCTCTTGCAGAGGTTTGGCCTGCTGGACAATTTGCACCTTGCTGCACAAGCTCCCCCACAGTCTGTATTCACATAAGTTAGCTAAACTGTACGAAAACTAAATAATTTAATCAGAAACTAGAGACTGATGAAGTATGTACTCATTGGGGTCTTGTATGCAGATTCTGAAACTGTGTTGCTTGTCTGCACAATAGTAGAAAGCATAGTTAGTGAATTCGTAATTGCCAATCCTTATTCCGTACAGTCTAAGATGATCATCTTTCTGGCTATGTTTTTTTCTTCTTGAAAATCAAATTTCTGAATTTTTGCGGAGTTTAATAAATTAATTAGCTGATAACGTAGTCGATTTAATACTAAATATACTTCATTTAGCTTATAAACTGCTAATACTATAGTATATATTGATATAACATGATAATCGAAAAGAAGGCAATGAATTAAGTTATGTACTAGCGTTAAAGAGGGGTCTAAAAAGCAACATGAAAGGAAGTAATACATGTTCATCCTTTGAAAGAAAAGTGCAACATGAGTAGAAGATTGGAAGAGATGATATTATTATTACCTCTTGAGTGGCTTGGACTTGTTGGAGAAGCAGCATAGAAAGAAAGAGTGATGCAAGAATCAGCTTGGAAATAGCCATAGCTTAGAAGATAGATTAATGATAGTTGAAATTAACTTGGGTGTATTTGAGAAGATGAGAAATTGAGAAGAGTATATATAGATGAAGATTGAGACCATACAAGAGAGAAGGATAGATATCAACTCACTCAGAGAACACCAGTACACGCGGAAAGGTGCCAATTATGCCATGCATGCAAATGCATACTTTTCGCAATGCACACCTCCTAGATAGATAACTTTTTATTTATTTTGCTTTTGTGCTTGGCGACTTTCTTTATTATTACTACTTTACTTTGCTTTATTTTTCCATAATTAAAATGAACATTAATGCATAAAAAACTGGTGTAAAGCGTATTTTTAATATTAAACGGATAATTTTGCGTGTAGTGATATTATTTTCTTTTATTAGTAATGTATTGGGTTTCCTCGGCCCGTGCTCGAACTCAACTTTAAATTCAAAATAAAAATTATTTACTCCTTATACATTCATTATTTTATACAATTGATATTTTTAAACATACCAAATAACTTAAATACATTACAAATTTAAAAAAGAAACCCACATCTAATAAATAATAACCCAATATTAATTCTACATATAAATTGCACATTTTACAATTATAATTATGATTTTTATTATATTTTTATATAAAACTATACATCAATCTTAATATACATACATGATAAAACGTTATATAATTGTGTATACTTAATTTCATTATAATTGAATTGATATTGCGAATAAAGATATTAAATTATGCGAAACGTTTATGTAATCAACAATTACTTTTAAATTATGGAAAACATTAATGTTTCTTAACTACACACCTCAAGTTATAAGTGATAGGCTTAAGATATGTAAGTTATTTTTTAAATTTAAAATTAATTTTATTATCTTTATTATAAAGGATATTATAAGAAACTTAAATATTTGATATCTGTAAAAAATTTCGAAAATCACCCATGTAGAATACGGGGTGTGGGCAAGAATAGCTTCAGCCCTGGTAATGTAGAAAGTTATGCATGCGATAAGTATAATTGGAGTGGGTATAAAATGGGAAATTTAAAGTAGGTAGACGATATTTTAATGATAAGAATGAATAATAAGGGTTGATAAGAACCACTAAACAGAGAAGTCAATAATTGCATGGTTAGGAATATGTACAGGATATTATTATCATTATAAGAATATTAATTAATTAATATATGTCCAAAAGAAAGTAAGGGCCCATTGTTATGTGTTAACAACATCATATAATTGTTAGGCTTACCGAATTGAAGAGGGCTGGGCATTGGGCAATAATAGTTCCAAATGAGCGTTTATTTTATTTATATGTACAACAAGTCCATCGCATTCGCATACAACCTTTTCATGGTTTTTTGTGCTTCACAGCTGTCTTCTTTCTGGAGCCTGGAGGTCTCATTTCCAAACGCGTGAGCTACTACTAGTCTACTACATAGCTAAACGACACCTTAAACTAAAGGCAAACTAATAATAATAATTATAATAATACACAAATTTCATGGACCATCTTCTTCTTGGTATTTGTAAGTTGGAATTGCTTCATCCACTCTATGTATTATTATTATTATTATTATTATTATTATTATTATTATTATTATTATTATTATTATTCCCCTCTATGTATTA
>JAYMSP010006191.1:0-12117 GCA_036897095.1 Plantago elongata | reverse complement strand
AACTATCACTGATTCTGTTAAACTGGTATTCTATTCGGCTTTCAAGTAATTACGCAGTATCTTATTTCCAACAGATAACCCACTACAGACAAGAAGTCTTGTCCAATAATCCCATCCTCCAACAATATACCATTAAGTAATATTATATTCCTAATTCTGAGTCGACGGCAAACCGACATTCAGACGATATCACTTAATTATCACTAAGCCATAATTCGCAATAATTATCCCTTCATTAATTTTAATTACGATAATAATTAACGATAATTACCTGCTGATTAATTAATGTTAACGACATTAATATTAACTGAGATTGATGTCAATTAGCTAATAATAATTACGGTATTTAATTAACTTTTAGCGATAAATTTTACCGTTAATTAATGATAATTAATTAAGGCTAATGATACTTAACTAGCGGTAATAACTTACGGTAATTAACTAATTACGGTAATTAATTAGTAATTAATTACTAACGATAGTGTTTAACGGTAATTAATGATGACCAAGTAATACTAATGATCATTATGATAATTACTTACGGTACTTAATTATCGGAAATTAATTAATTACCATAATTAATTAATTACAATAATTGATTATCTACCAATAATTTTTAACGCTAATTAACTAATCGTTATTTAACTAACCGACAATTATTTACGGTAATTACGGTGATTAATTAAATGTGATAATTAAATACAACAAAATTACTGAACGATAATTAGCGATAAAATAATAATAAAATAATGCAGCACTAACCGAGTGCACGTCGAGCGACGGGCAAAATAACGACGCATCGATCGGAGTCAGGACGAAACGACGCGACGAACAAAAATATTAAACTAATTCCTCGTTTGTTTATTCGAATTTGATCGAATTCGATCGAGGAAATTTACCGGAGGTTGGTCGAGTCAACGACACGTATCCGGGGTTTGCCTATTAGGCAGTGGCGGAGGTTGACCGGAGGTTGGCCGGAGTTGGGCGGCGATTTCGCCGGAAAATGAAGAAAAGAGGGGAAAATGAGAGGAGAAAGAGTAGAAGGAGGAATTGTGGTGTGAGTGAAATGAGCGGGGAGAGGCCCGTATTTATAGGGCCATGGCGGCCGAGGAAGGCGGCGAAGGCGGTGGAAGGCGTGGCCGGAAACGGGCCACGTTGTTCAATCTTGTCCATTCGCGTGTTTCATCCTCTACCGTTCCTTTATTGTTCCTTCCACGCGGCTGTCGGGCGGCGCCGCCTGTCCATGGTGGCCGTTGATTGGTTGTTGATGGAGGTGGCGAAGCAGAGCCGCAAAATTTGACGAAGAGGCGGATTGAATTGGAGAGCAGACGACTATTGGAATGATGGGATGAAGATGATGATAACAAAATGACTATTATGCCCTTAATTGGTAAAGAAGGGAAGAAGGTAGTAAGGGTAAACCAGTCCTTTTGCAATTATATATAACTGGTTCGTTCTGGCTTCCAAACGACTCGCAAATAAATTCTGTAAAAATGGAAAATTGATTCCCGGACATTTGTCAAGTCGTTCTCGAGCCACCGGGAAAAAAAATGTATTTTATAATTTTTATTATTATTTTATTCGTTAAATAACTAAATTCTATTTTAACGTCGAATCCGCTCGGCGTTAAATTCCTAAACTCGACGTAATTTTTCTACTCGTACGAAATAATAAAATTATTATTTTATTAATTTACCGAAAGAAAAACGAGGAAATTTGTCGGACCTTACAACCATCCTTGATCAATCACCGACAAGGTTCGATGTGCCAACTAAATTCGAGATTTACAGCAGAGCATGACAACGGGTATACTAACTCAAACAACACACAGTCCACACATATTAAAAAGGAGCAGATAAGCAAGTTGACGGGGAAGAACAACAGGGTAGACCAACAATGCTACCGTAACTCAGAGCATTCTGTTTGACAAAAGGACATAGTACTGACAACTTGGAACAAGGACAGGAAGAACAGATTCAGACACGAGCCACAACACCCATTAAATCAAATGAACAGTACCCAATCTCACATACACAAGTCAGGTAAGTACAACGAAGTCACAAGAACAATAACTGAATCCATTTCTATTACTAGATCACAAATAACAATTCGCTGCGTATCTCAGCACAGCACACGCAAACCATGACAAACTGACAGTGTTGAACTTTCACATGAAACTTAATTCAGAGAACATGTGTTCATTCTTTTAATGTTACAAATGGCTGGGAAATTAAATTCCCAAACAGGGACTCAAGTTACATGGGCAGTATAGGAGGTAACTTGTGTTCTTTTGTTTCTCACAGAATTCAATAGTCATTACAATGTGTTGCTCAAGCAGATTAGGTAGTCAGTTTGAGCATACTTGGAAATTTTAGACTTACGTTGCACATCGTTTTAGCATGTGCAATAAACAGATAACAAATTTAAGGTATGGTGAGATTTGGTACACTACTGTGGAGACACAAGACCTGAAGTTGATAAAGATGAAAGGTTCAAGAGAACATCAGCTTGGCTGTTTGACATTGGCCAATAATTGAGAGATCGAGAGTTTTTTGGGTGAACATGTTTGGCAGTGAAGTAAGGTTGCCAACAACAGTAGGTCAGTAGTTGCTAGTGTTACTATCTGATAACTACATCAGGTCATGTAGTTCCTGCTGCCAATCAATCAAGATAATTAACTCGAATAGGCTGTAATCACGATAAACACACAAAACCACACACATAGTAGCCTACACCGACCGACCATTACAAGTGTAAGGAACATGGCACGACACCAGGCACACGGACTGGACAGAGCAGGCAAGAAAGTCATTTACGAATCCACAACACAACACAACACTTTCAATCAAACATCAGCCAACACCAAACTTAACGGAGCACAAACCAGCATATGCACACTAGCATATACGCAATGAGTTAACTCTTACGGAGATCCGACAAGCAAGCCAAAACAAGCCAAACGTAGGTATTTGACAAGGAAAGGAGTAAGCAGGCATAAGACATCAATTAAACACACCCACAAACTTATCACTATGCTGCTAAACATGTATATTGACAGTAGACAGGCTGAGAAAACAAAACCGACTCCAACAATCAATATGATTCCCAAACACGAAGCAGACCCAGTCGACAACTAACCAACCAACATAAAACAGAGAAAAAGTAGACGAACACAAACAAAGGAGAAACACATAATACAGTTTCTCATACACAGACCACACAAAGGCCCAACCAATTTCGAAAATAAAACGAACACCTTCAGAACTAAACTAATTCGGACTGAAACCATAGGACATAGCTAGGTCTATAAAAATCGAAGATGAAGGAAAACATGCGCGAATCTAGAAACACATAGCAGAGAAATTCGAAATAGAATCAACACAACTAGCCAACCCCGAGTTCGAATTGGAAATAAAGGGTACTTACAAGTATGAATCAAGATCAGAGGAGAAGAAGAGCTGTTGGAGGTTGATGAAGGCGAGTCGATCAGTTTCCAATTGATCTCTGATCTTGCTCCCAAAGATTGGTTCGATGACGATGAAGGAGAGGTCGCGCTTGATTGGTGTCAAGGTTGGGAAAGATGACTATAGTGGTCGTGAAATTGATGGCAAACGGAGGAGCAGGTGTGGTTCTAGAGCGGTGGATATGGTGACGGCATGATGGAGGTCGAAGGAGGCGAAGTCAATGATGACGGAAAAATGAAGGACTCGGGGCTATTTATAGCCGGAGAAGGAGCCGACTCTCCCTGTGGCGGCTACTTCCGCTAGAAGCTTTCCCCAAACCGATAATCAGCTTGTGTTACAAGCTTTAGTCATGATTCTTCCCGAGCACGCACATGGAGTCACAGGTAAACGGAGAAAATTGCGGCGCCATTAAAAACCCATCATTTACATATTAGGCGAATCCGATATGGTTTAATACAAGAGATAGGTATGGACGTATGGCAAGTAATTATTCTTTCTTTTACAACATAAAAACATATCCTATTAAAAAAAAATGTACGTATATTTAAAGGCCGACGAGTGATATGGTAAGTAATTATGAGTGTTATTTAGTAGTATGTGACACATGTTCGCAATAGGTGGAGTTACTCCAAAGTTGATTTGAAGTGATGTAGAACCTACAAATTATTGTTGGTCTGTTTGACATAGAAACTCAGTTCAATTCAATTGCATTTTAATAAAAGAATTCAATTTGAATTGAGGCAATTCACTTTCAATTGTATACCAAACATGCACAATGTATTTTAATTATACCTTTATTAAAGATCAACATATATGCTAATGTAGAATTGCAAAATGCTTTTATAAAAAACATTTTGACAATTTCTAAAGTGCCTTTAAAATTTCAAGAATATATAATACACATTTTGTAGCGTAAATTACAATTAATGTATCATATATACTACATAAGCTTTTTAAAGTCCATCACGTAAATGGAAAGTTCAAGGATTTTACGCGTATACAAAGTGGTAAAAGATATAACTTATTTGAAAACAAATTTTAAAGTTCCCAACGTAAATCACAATATAACTAAAGGTAGTCCTAAGTTCGTATCATTTGTAATATTGCGAAAATAATGTAAAGTTCATAACATATAGTGGGAGACCGCAGTAATTCTATTCAATGTCACTCCTATAAATGAGCATCATTTCTCAAGTGATCCATAAATCAAAAACAAGAAACATTTGACAAATGATTTGTAATTTATATAGTAAATAATAATAACAAAAAAAAATTCCTATCACCTTGTGTTTTGTCCTCAACCAATTACCACCATTGGAGGAGGAAAAAGAAACAGAATCATTCTTTAGATTTAGATCCCATTGGTGGTTTCCACCATTGCCATTTCTCCGTTTCCCCTGAAAGTTTCAATCTTTCTCAACAACCTTTATTGGTTTTCAAGAATTTTCTCTGAATTATGTAAGTTCTTTTTTCTTATTTTTCTTAAATATTTGAAATGAATTATGAAAATTTATCTGACTATTGAATTCTTGTTACTAATTGAGAGCACTGAGATTATATTGTCCATTTGTTTCACCTAGAAATTTTTGGATTTGTGATGGAAGTGGTCATGTGGTTGTAAAGATTTAATCTTTAGGGTTTGGATTGAATTTGGATGTTGTAATGCATGGAAATTTCAACGTGTGTTGGAAATTATTTATAGAATAAGGCAATTATTTTTCAATTTTATTTCAAACATACTAATGGTCACTTTTTTAAATTTGATGGTTCTTTAAGTGATTTTGTTCATATACTTGCACCTTGTGCTTTATGTGTTGTATAGTGTCTAATATATTAAAGTGTCATGATCTTAAACAGCAAGCATAGCTCTCATTTCATGATTGGAGCAGGCTAACCGTGCTTTCCTTACAAAAATACTACTAAATGACATACATCCTTTTTTTTCTCCAGAAAAATGTTTCAAATACTAATCGTACGTGCTTTCCTTCGTTGATTTGTCGAATTTCACAGCTTCTTGTTGTAATGAGGAATATGGACGGAGCAATGAATGAGTGTACTAGTGTTGACATATTTTTGAGGAACTATAAGCTCGGGAAGACTCTCGGGATTGGTTCATTTGGTAAGGTGAAAATTGCAGAACATACTTTAACAAAGCACAAAGTTGCTGTGAAGATTCTGAACCGGAAGAAAATAAAAAACATGGACATGGATGAAAAAGGTCTGTGTCAATGTTAAGCTTAAAAATTTCTTTTAATGAACCATTATTGATCCTCAGTTGCATTTCTGTAACTTAAAGAAATCATGTTGTCTTCTTGCAGTAAGGAGGGAAATCAAAATACTGAGACTGTTTATGCATCCCCATGTAATTCGTCTATATGAAGTTGTAGAGACGCCATCAGACATATATGTTGTGATGGAATATGTGAAGTATGGTGAGTTGTTTGATTATATAGTGGAGAAAGGCAAGTTAAATGAGGATGAAGCTCGCAAATTCTTCCAGCAGGTATGATTCAGTTTGTGTAAGAACTAAGAACTATGAATCTTATTAGTCTCTATGAACTCTGAACATATACTGATGGCTGTAGATAATTGCTGGAGTCGAGTATTGCCATAGGAACATGGTGGTTCACAGAGATCTAAAGCCTGAGAACTTGCTTTTAGATTCCAGACACAACGTGAAGATTGCTGATTTTGGTTTGAGTAATGTCATGCGGGATGGTCATTTCCTCAAGACAAGTTGTGGAAGCCCCAATTATGCTGCTCCGGAGGTAGTCTACGAACTAGTGGCCTTGGTTACTTAACCACTGGTACACCCTCTATTACAATGTGTGGTGACCCCATGTGCACGATTTCTGAATGTTTTGATATGCCCGAGTTCTATTGTAGGTTATTTCTGGTAGATTATATGCGGGGCCTGAGGTGGATGTTTGGAGCTGTGGTGTAATCCTATATGCACTTCTTTGTGGGACCCTTCCGTTTGATGACGAAAATATTCCCAACCTTTTCAAAAAGATCAAGGTACATTTTTCAATTACGAGCTTACTCTAGCTGATCAATGTCACTATTGTTGCTGTAATTCTTCAGCTCTTATAGTTTTAAGATAAATCAGAGTAAAAAGAATTCCACCTTGTTTGATTGCATTGAGTTTTGGACTCAATAGAGAGTTTACTTTGAGAGAGTCGATTTTTTCTAGTGAATTAGCTCGAATAGGAAATTGCTTGGCCAGCCAATTGTTTCTCATCTACCGGCTAACTTATCAGCTAATTCTGTAATAAATCGTACTAGCTTGGTCTGGTACTGTGGCCAATGATCATTATAGAACTAGGTTTAATTTTGGTTTTGTAACCTGTAGGGGGGTTTATATACACTTCCAGGCCATTTGTCTCAAAGTGCGAGGGATTTGATTCCAAGGTTGCTGGTAGTGGATCCTATGAAACGAATGACTATTCCTGAGATTCGTGTACACCCGTGGTTTGTAGCCCATTTGCCGCGCTACCTAGCTGTGTCACCACCAGATGCAATGCAACTTGCTAAAAAGGTAGTCAACATTTTATCAAATGTTTTACCGATGAAATGATCAGAATTGACCTCAAGAATTCAATCATATATTTAATAGTTGTATGGACGCAATACTTAGTTAAACAATGCTGATTGTGATATGAAGGCATGGCATTTACTGGATGCAGGTTGATGAAGATATTCTTCAGGAAGTCACTAAAAGGGGATTCAACAGGAATACCCTTGTTGATTCTCTTCGAAACCGGGTTCAGAACGAGGTGAATTTCAAGCACTTGTATAATGTTCTTGAAGACATTGACCTTTTTCTGAACTGTTGTTGTAATGTAGGGTACTGTTGCATACTATCTTCTACTGGACAACAGGTGTCGTCTCTCTAGTGGCTACCTTGGTTCCGAATTTCAGGAATTCATGGTACTGTGACATTGTTATTATTCTTATGAAGATGCATTTCTGGCACTCTGACTTGTTATATGTTTCAGTATCTAAGCAATTTATGTTTCTGTTGGCTTCTTTTGCAGGATTCTAGTTCCAACCGCATAGTAAATCCTATTGAATCTGTAACATCCCCAGTGGCTGCGCGTCTTTCTGGAGCCATTGATTTTCAACAACTTGGGGGAAGGCAATTCGCACTACTCGATAGAAAATGGGCTCTCGGGCTCCAGGTCCATTCTTATGCTATGCATCCCTTCTTCTATTCCCTTACTAACTTCCTCGTTGACTTTTCACTGTACTCATCTTTTTGAAAATTTTGTTTTTGGGAATAGTCTCGAGCGCATCCACGTGAGATAATGACAGAAGTTCTTAAAGCTCTCCAAGATTTGAATGTTTTCTGGAAACAGATCGGACAGTACAACATGAAATGCAGATGGGTCCGTGGTCATGAGTCATTTATTAGTGAGAATGATAGCAACAATAGGCCACAAAATGTGGTCAAGTTTGAAATGCAGGTAACAATGTAATTCTGCTTACATCTCTTGTTTTGAGATTGTAATGTGTTGTTAATGACCGGTCTAGTTTTATTTTACGCAGTTGTACAAAACCCGTGAAGACAAATATTTGCTTGACCTGCAGAGGATTCAAGGAGCTCAGTTCCTATTTCTTGATCTTTGTGCTGCGTTTCTTGCTCAGCTCCGTGTTCTTTGAACTCAGATGGTTAAAAATACAATCCAATATGAATGTTTATAATCGTTGCCAGAAAAGTTTACATGATAGATATATGGGCAGTGCCAAGCTGGTATTTTTGGTTACTCGCTTAGAGTTTAGCTTCTATAGCGACGTGTCCAATCCAGCTCGTGGAGCGGAGAGGGGTTGAGAAGCTCTTTCAACCCTTGAACTTGTACCAGTAATCACCAACCAGCTGCAATTTTCCAAAGCTTGTGCTGCTCTGTTTGGAGGAATTTATTGTGATTTTATAAGAGTTTATTGAATGTAAAATGCTCTGTATATCCTATATATAGAGAGAGAGAGGTGTGTATATCAAAATAAATTCAATATGTTGAAGATTTGAAATAAAATTATGTGTACATGTAAAGAGAATTATGATATATAAAACCAAATATTCAAATAACAAAGAAGAATTAGGGATAAGAGATTTTGATATCTGATCATCTCACAATCGTGAAAAACAATCAAAATTCACATTCAAAGAAGCTGATTTTTGCAGATATGGCTCTGCTTGAATCTAACATTAACATGTACAACGAGGTTGGATTGAAGTTACTTTCTGTCTCCGCTTAGTTCTAATGTTGTTCTTCGTACATCGTGCTGTTCAGTGGGAATTGTATTACCGGTCTATTCAACATTCAAGGCCGTAGAGGACAAGAATCAAGACGACCAGCAGAATTGGCGCATATATTGGGCTGGTCACCAGAATACTGGAAAGCTACTTTAACATGATTCTCCTTCACATCATAGTAATCCAAAGTTCTGAAACATTATTGCACTAAATGCAGTTTTCAAAGTACTTTGAGACTCATGCACTCTAATTTGATCACGAAAAACATTGTCTTATCCTGCTAATTTTGATATCTTGTATAAATTTGCATTCAAATATATATGCCTGCAGCTTATGGATCCTTCAGTCTTGCCAAAGTGTTCACTGATAAACTTATATACTGGTGCTGGTGCCCCTTCTACTATCATCTCAAATTTGCATTTCTCGTATGGCTTCAACTACCTACTATCGACGGAGTCACGGAGCAAATCAATTGTATACAAGTCGCTTGTGTTCCTTCCCTTTAAGGCATCAGGCTAGGCTTGACCATCTCTTAGGCTTCTTCTATGTTGAAATGGCGAAGTTGGTCAGTAACCATGAAACAGAATTTCAGGCTGCAAGGACAGTCTGCAATAAGATTTTATTGTCTGCAAATCATATGCTTCTGGGAGTAACTCATCCTGGAACAAGGGCAAGTGACTGGTACTGCTGCAATTGAAGGTCCTCCACAGCATGACGAGACATCAGAATCAGAATCAGACCGAGTTTCATGATACTTAAATGACGCAATGCAGTATTCTGCCCCCACAGCACTAAGGTCTTGTGATGCTTGTTCATATGCTCCAGAATTAGGATTTGGCTAGGTGACATCATGCAAGAACTTAGTATATACAAAGATAGATGTTGTTTTTATATCAATGTAATCCTAGGATCCTGCTTTTTGGCAGGTTTTCTGTAGGTTTGAAAATAGATCAAGGCTATGTTTGATGTAAACAAAAAGAAGAGAATTATGATAGATGATGTGTTCTAGTTGAAAATGATTGTCTCAAACACTTCCAACAAGTTATATTTTGCTTTCGAAATAATGCTCTCATATTTCCTTCGCCCCACATAAGTTCATACAATTACTACATTTGTTACTCTACAACTTTCTCAACTTGTATTTTCTATCGAACATCACTATCTATATAATAATAAAAAATGGTAATCTAGTTAAATGAAAAACAGGTTCAACAAAGTTCAGGTAAAACCAAAATTGTCAGAAATTGCAAAACAGTATACTGATGACAGATACACATAAGATGGAACAAAGTACACAAACCAAAAACATACAACTGAAAACAACAGAATGAAATTACACGACTCTTGAAGGACAATATCATAAAGTAAGATTATTACTCGTTAACCTTGGTGCTAGACCGAAACATGACATATGATTTAGGACGGAAAGAAAATACAAAGCAAGAAGCAGCAGAATGAATCAAATGGAGATGAAACCTTCCCTAACAAGAAGGCCAAACATAAGAACAAACAGCCCAACTGTGATGCACTGTGTAGAAGACATAATTGTCTGAGAATAAGCTGAAAGCGTGATTACTGCACCAACTATTCCAATCATAAACGCGCTTTTGTTCTGATCCATTGCTTGTTTTGACACTATACTTTCTTGATGTTTGATGTGAAAGAAGCCTCTTTTTTTGCAGTGAGTTTGAGATTGTTTTGGTCTGGATTGAAAGCTTATGCATCTATCTACATATGTGAAGTGAAGTCAACTCTTGAACATGGGGTTTGAAATTAACTCATTGGTGGTGCCAGATGGAAATTGCTATTCGGTCCTTCTGGTTGACTTTTTTATAATTCTGATTGGTGCCCTTTCATGGGATCTATTCATCAACCAATACTCCATCGCTTATGTTCGTCACAGTTTGTAATACAATATATAATTTATTTATTTTTTAAACGGCAAAAGTGACTCGAGCCGGATTTATTGGTTAGAGATGAAACATCTTACCAACTTAGCTACGCTTCGTTGTCAAAATAATATTTAATTTATTCAAGAAATATTAATAAATAATAATAAACTTATCAAGCTTTAACATGTAACAAGCTCGACTCGAACTCGAAAAAATACAAGTATTAACGAGTCTTATCGAGCTTTGACGAGCCTTATATATAAATATATTAAAAATAAAAAATACAATTTTATTATAATAATTACTCTTAACAAACTTTATTAAATTGAGCCGAGCTCGACTCGATAATGAAACAAGTATGAAATATATTTCGGCTCGGCTCGAAATAGCTTATCGAACCGAAGTGAAGCTTTTAGTGTCAAGTCGAGAAAAACCCTTTGTAAAGCTCGACTCGCATAATAACACTATGCATTATAAAGAATAGTGGTTATATCAACTAGCCAGGTGTTGGAAGTATATGTAAGTGTGAGTTTTTCTGTGAGTGTACTAGTTACACTTAGAATTTATTGTCCAGTGTACTTAGGCTGTGTTCTCTTCAAATGAGATTTACTGAACTGAACTGAACTGAACTGAACTGCACAAAACTGAAGTAAGGTATAAATTATAACTAAGTCGAGCTGAACTGAACTGGACTGAACTGAACTGAAATGATTTTCAGTTGAAGAGAACACAAGCTTAGTACACTCCAAGTCCTATATCGAACTCGACTTCAATTAGTGCTAATATAGTTTTTACCTTTATTCAACTAACATAACAAGTTCCATAGTAGTGTATGTCTACTGTGTGCAGGAAATTGAGGCATGAGATCTTAGAATCCAAAAAAGGAGATTACATCAAAGTGTGCTACGAAAAGAACAACTGAATATCGACTGGATAAGAAGAGATCGAATAAGAAGTCGAAGATTAACAGGAATCATAACACAAGTCAATATAGAAGTCTGCCACTATGAAGTCGGCTTCAAGCATCTATATAAAGGGCATCTATTGAAGACAAAACTACGTGTTTCAAGCAAGCCATTCCCATAGCATATTTGTTGCACGTATTTTATCATCAACCTTTTCCAAGTTTTATCTAGTGATTAGTCCAGAGATTAAGAGCTAGATTCGTACGGTTCATTCCTTACATCTACTTGGTTGTTTTTCATCTAGTTGTATTCCTAGAATAGTGCTAAAGTAGTAACCTTGTATTCATTATATGTTCATTCATATAGTGGATACTTTCGCCTTCAGGCTCAGTGAGTTATCGACATAGATAACCTGCTAGAAACTTATATCGTGTTCCAGTTTATTTTCGTTGTCTTTCTGTTTTATATAAGTTTATGTCGAAGCCTTAGGGTGTATTGAATATACTCTTCACAGTTTACTGCGTAAGAGTGTAGGCATTATGTTGGTCCAGATAACGACAAAGGTAAAGACTCGGGGGGGGGGGGGGGGGGGAAGGAGTTTT